>CAXKVY010000597.1:35000-181932 GCA_964058915.1 Tetropium fuscum
GACAAAGGGTTTTGAAAAGTTTCACTTTACATGTCAAAAGTAGAAAAAATAGTGTTTCATGCGAGATTTGTTCTAATTTTGACCTATTTTATATTTTATGAGAAGAGAACTCTGAATTTCATACGTTTAAAAATAATCCAGTAGGTGGAAACGCTGTGACACCTTGTCACTTTCATAGCGTGTCAGTTTAATAATTGTCGAAATAACCTAATGTGAAATGAACTTTACAAAACCAGTTGCGAAATATTTTACTTCTCACAACTGGTTGTGAAAAGTAACACGTTTCCTAACGTCAAGGGGTTTTAAAAATGTCACTTACATGTCTACATCTCACTACATTTCACTAATTTTGACTAGAGGTCAGCTATCTGCTAGTGAAAGTATTATAACAAATAACTTATTACTACATTTACATTTATTTTAGAAAAGGAATTACGGTTCAGCGCAAAAAAAATGCATCCATGAAAAAATCCATGAAATTATGAACAAAATCCGATACAAATTGGGAAGTATACTCGTACATTAAATATAATCGAAAATAAATGCTAATTAATAATTAATTATTAACGTAAATCTTTCAAGTATTTTTATTTGCTTCGAGTAATAAACTTCGATCTACGATTAATATCAAAATAAACTAAAATTGCAGTGTCCAGTACACCGCGCGCCGTCGCGTCGTCGTTGCACTGAAAGTTTCCCCTTCCCACGACATAATATCACAAGGGCTGCCTATAGCGCGGGCCCAGAACGCGCGTTAAATTCGCGCGCCTCAAAGCCTGTAAGTATAAGAAGTTTCCAATTAAAATGTATGCCAAAAACATGATTTTTTATAACTATATCATCGAAAAAATGATGTATATAACTGGGAGATGAAACGTCTCTTTTTCACCAGCTTATAGAAAATAGCAGCACAAACAGTACAACACAGCACAAACAAACAGCAGGAGCAGCGAAAACAGCAGTATAGAAAATCCTTCAAGAGAAAGTCTATTTAACGACTACAATGATTAACGGCCTAACTATTGTGACCATTGTTAACTTTCCAATAATGGTAACTCAACAATATTGTCTGTTAACAATGATGATAACAAGAAGTGCTACTATTGTAGCCACAGAGGTTGTTAAAATTAACAAGGTATTGGCACAAATATTGTTAACATTGAACTTGTCAGCTAACACCTTAAAAATATTGTTTGGTTTGCAAAATAAGAATAACCTTCTTATTTGTGTATTCGCGTATTTGTTCTTAGTTTTATTATCTTTTTCCTGATTTTAAATGAATTCTTGCAGAAAAAAATGTTGGACCCTTATTTGTTTGTGGTTTTAGATCAAATTGATGATGAAGAAGAACGGTAAGGTAATAAATAACTATGTTTTCAAACCAGACTTTCGATATATATACCAATTTATGATTAGGAGAAGACTTACCTCACTTGAATGTTCCCTTAAATTCATAATAAAATGTCTTCCGTGGAATTTACAGATTGTCTAGAGATGTGTTGTTAAAGTTGCCCAAGAAATTTCTCCTTTAATGAACTTGCAGAGAGAAGAAATAGATATTCCAAAATTACACAGAATTTTAGCTACGTGTATTACTGTGCTGTCACATGGCAGTTATAAAAAGTGTGTGGGTTAAGACTTGTTCATACCTATGGCTCACCAAACTCTATTCATGTGTGTGAACGAGGTCACATCAGTTATAGTCAATCATTTAGGGCATCGCATATTCAAATTTCTCACAACAGAAAAACAACAGACAAAAGGGTGAAAAGAAAGATTTCTGCAGAAAGGTGCTTTCCCATGAATTGTTGGAGCAATTGATTGCACCCACATTGTTTTACAATCCCACTTTTTAGAACGCAGAAATGCCCGGCATAATTGTATTCAATCGGAAAAGATTCTACAGCATTAATATCCAAACAATAGTTGATGCAATCCTTCCCCATAGACCCTAAGTGTTTCATTATTCATTTTTTTTCTGACCACACTTTTCCACTCTGTAAATGACTAAAAACAAGTTATGAAATATACTTAAATACATGTGCCCATTCCAAGTTGCTTCTCCTATTTAGAGACTTCGTGGACTAGAATGATTTATTTGTATTTCCTCCGGATATGCTAGTAGCAGATATGTTCGTACTTATGTTAATAATTCTTATTATCAGATTTTTAATTATATAATATGGGTTATCCGTTAATAAATAAATAAAAATTTGTAGCACTTGGACGATTTTACTAAAGTATCCTATAAAAAATCTCCCTATATATTTTCGTGTTAACACCTATTAAGTTAGGTAACTAACATATATTATCATATTTGTGTACATTACAAATATATTTATTTTTTTCGGCCCAACAAAATGTATTAAGGCCACACATTGACCCTGACAGTATATTAATGGCATCATAATATATATGTTAGATACTTATTGAGTACTTTCTTCCATATGTGGGTGGTCTTTACAGCTCCTGAGCCCAAACTGTTAATTTTTTGCTTTAATTCCCCCCGTAACTGAGTAAATTATGCGAGTTTAGGCTGGTAATTTTCCCATACCTAAACATTGGATTGTTTTCTAAGAAAGTTACATAAATCTGGTACTCCTTCGGAAGTTCTACATCCTCTCTTTGTTGGTATACTTCGCAGCTTTCCGTACTACTTAATAACCTCTAGAATGGCAGAAATTTCAAATAAAATGAATATCTCCTAACCTAAAACAGCCATTCTGAAGTTAGAGAGGATATTTGAACTAGGTTTAACAATCCTTGTTATATATTGGCTTGTTAATTCAGCCTAACAAGGTGGTTACCACAGTACAGATTTTGAACTATATTCTTGCAACTGTCTCTAAGCAACAATAGAAAATAACAACTTGTAAATTTAAGAATGTGTCACCATAGTTAGGCCAGAGAACAGGTCTCTGGTTAGGCCGTAAGTAAGTATATAAATTAATATTTTAAGGCCGTCCCTGTGAAAGAATTCCTCGTTTCCAAACGTTTATTCATTTTCGTTCCTTGTTCTACTCGTTGCGATGCTTCGACACCTGCATAGGGTGAGAAGTTAATTTATAAAAATGTAATTAAATGAACATTACTAACGATTTAGGACGGGAAGTGACATAAAAGGCTTTACGCAAAGGCAATATTTGTGTAGTAGCCCAACTTCTACTTCACTCCTGACAGACTACAGATGGCCAGATTATAAAGAAAAATGATAGCTCATATCCGCGCTATTATTGCCTTGGCTAAATAATTTACATTCCGAGATAATTGTATAACTTTAAGTATCATATTAGCTACACATTTTCTACACATATTATGTTTAAACTGTAGACAATAATTACCTACGTCACAAACAATCACTAAACAATGACCATCGCTTTATAAATATTTTAAATCTCGACTTCGATAAGCATTGGTAAAAAACAGCCTCATGTAATTACGCCAGGTATTATAAAATTCATCACCATTAGAGATCCTTTCAATATGACTTTTACAAGAGGACGATGCTGAAATTACGCTCTCAGTTACTGATGACTGGCAGTTGACCCTGAATAAACAAATGAATAACGCAACAGTGACTGGCTGAATCCATCGGATCGCTCTAATGATAGTCCTAATGACATTTATGGCAAAACGGATTAATTAAACATGCATTTTTTTATTATTTTAATAATATCGCTTATTATATTCATCTGCTGGTAGTTCATTTAATTATGGATATTTTTATACCCACCAGAATTGTGGCATAATTAAGACGATATTGAAGGTGAATAATTATATCTGATTACACTAAAGTTTATGAATTTACAAATTTGGTAATTATTAAAAAATGGGTAATAATAGTTAATGACAGGAAATAAGAATTAGGCGCCAGGTAGGTAGATAAGGCTCATTCTTTGTTGATAGAATCACATCTCAATGCTTTCGTTTTAATTCAGTGTCTTATTTACGAACGCGCTGAAGGGCCAGGCAAAGTGATTTTCTGTTGCAATTTACATTTAGTAACTGTAAATTTACAGATGTCATCTGTAAAATAACACTTGTTAACTGTCAATTTACACATAATATCTGTAAATTTATACCTAATAACTGTCTATTTTACACTTACCAACTGTAAATTTACACTTATTAACTATAAAATTTACACTTATTGTTTATAAACTGAATACCAGTGACTCTTATAAGAAGTCTACGAAAGAGCTGAAGGGCCAGGCAAAATTATATTTTACAAAATGTTGCAATTTACATTAAGTAACTCTAAATTTACAGATATCATCTGTAAAATAACACCTGTTAATTAATACATATTATCTGTAAATTTATACATAATAACTGCCCATTTTACACATACTAACGGTAAAATAACACTTAATAATTATAAAATTTACACTTGAAAAGCTTATAACAGCAACTGAAAACCAATAGCTGTTATAAGAAGTCCTTACTTACTTACGTACTTTGCATGTAGATCGATTGATCAGATAAGTAACTGTAAAGTAGCGCAACGATTACGCGCGGCACACTCTCGAGCATTGGCTCGCGTGGCTGCCGCGCGCCTGATACTGAGTTGCCGCGTGAGCGAAATCAAATATGCCGCGTAGTCCTTTTTTCTTAATTATTATATTTGTTTCTCTTTCATTTTTATTTTGTGTAACACAATAATATGTATGTACGTTTAGGTATAACTTTTTTTTTCTGTCTTTTTTTTTTAAATAAAATTTGCCTATTTACAATATTTGTTAGTAGTCTAGTCAATAAAAGAGGTGTAGAGTGCGTGAGCAGGGACCTAAGCGAATCCCTCAGAAACTTGTCCAGGGTGCTTAGAAGGTGAACATACTAAAAGTGTCCTCGCGTCTAGGAGGTGAGCCGAAGGGGGCACAAAGACGCACTGCTGAAACTGCTGAAATACTGATACTGCTGATACTGAAATGATACTGCTGATACTGAAATGCTGATACTGCTGAAACCACTAGTTTCAGCAGTATGCAGTAGACTGAGGATGCTTTTCTGCAACATATGGAAGGGCAGTAGATATATCAAGCAGATATCTGTAGGATTAGCCATAAACACAGCAAGTGATTTATTCTCTGCATTATTTTGCTTGGAATAAGGTTTTAATCACGGGTTTGGATGACAATTCCAGAGTGGTCCAGAAAAACCAATCTAGACCGCTCACTACTTTGCAAGTGCAAGAGTAATTTATAATAACTCTTGCACACTGAAATTACTGAATTCCATTGAATGAATAGATATAAATATTTTTTGGGAACTTGTTAGTATTTTATTTGTACTTTTCCATATTACTATCTGTATAATTTCAGACGGATCCTAGGCTAATATTTACTAGTATACCCTAAGGTAGGTACTTTTATACCAAATTTGCTGCTTTTGTTCACCAGGTACCGATAATATTAAAATACAGCTTTACTTATCAGATCTTTGAGGCGGCCATTTACTTATTTTTTTATTATATGGTTGTTTTAAATAGAGCTTGTACATTTCTTCCATAATATCTGAAACAAATCGCGGCAGATGCTTTAAAAAATAAGGTTGACGTGTAGTTTCGACGCATGACAAATTACATCAGTAGATCAGTCATTTTGCCACGATATGCGAACATTTAATTACATCATGTCGGTTCCGGTTGTTTGCTGGCCCTAATGGATGGCATGTTTGCTACTTGCCACAGAAGAACAGTAGGTCATCAGGTATCCTAGGTACCTACCACTTTAAACCGGCATTAATACTGGGTAGTAAATAAAAATGACGACGTTAATTGCCGCTATAGATTTTTAAAAGTCCCATTATTATCTTTGACAAAATATGCACCGTTAATTTTAAATCTTCTTAAGAGGTATTTTTTAAATGTTTATATATTTGTGCATTTTATCACTATTGCATGGTATTATAATAGGCCAGTAAAATTAGATCCAAAAAAGTCTTTTGAGGAATTAATTCCTAGTAAGCTGGAAATCGTTTTAATACCTTCACTGGGTCCTAAACGCGTGTAATCTGAGTTTGCACCATCCTATGAGGTAAGCATAACTTTTGGGAACCTAATTGCGGAATTTCTGCACTTTTTTCAGTTTTTACTTGTAGGGGGAAAACAGTGCGTCGGACAGAAAATGTCATGCAATCGAATATCAGAGAAGGTTAAATTCTGCATCGAATAAACAACTAAAACTTCAAATTCGGTTCAGCGGTATAGCAGAAATACAAAGTTAGAAACCGGGAAAATTTCTCATTCTGGAGCAAACTTACATTATGCGAATTTCCAAGACCGTATCTTTGAAACACATACTCATGTAAAAATACAAAATAAAAGTTGTAGAGAATAAAATTTCACGGTCTACAGACACCTCAATTCTGTTCGTTTTGAAAGATTAAGTTTGGCATCAATTGGTTTATTTTTGTTCAAGTTGCACATTTCCCGTAATTGAGGTGTGTGGCCTACAATTAATGCATTGTGAGGGTGAAGAACATGTCAATACAAATTTCTAAATATACGCCATCAGAACACTAGTTATATAAATATACACACCCTGAGTAGACTTTCGAGATAGTACGACCGAAAAACATTTTTAATTCTAACAAAGTTGTAATTATATTGACATTTATTAAATTTTTTATTAGGATGTATTACTAATATAAATTGATTAGTAAGTGATTGATCATAGTTGTTAATAATTAAGGAGCAATTAAGTAACAAAAACATTTAAAATTTTCAATTACATTGATAAAATACCAATAAAATCATGTTATAGAAATCAATAGGCATGTAGGTGCATGCAAAATGAGGCAGCATGTTCGCATTTTCTTAGATGTCGATAGCCCTTCATTCAGTAGTATCTCGATGATCTCTTCATCGGTATCATCTTCAAATATACTGTCCTCACCTATTTCTGCTTCTACGACTATTAGCATGTTGGACACATGCTCATCCTCGAATGGTGCTGCATTCGAGGGCGCTGTGTTGAGGATTTAAGCTGAAACTGGATCCTTGATGTTCATGGTGGGGACCAGGCCACGGTACGTCCTCCGCCAACCTAAGCTGAGGGGATCCTTTGGTCTATCATATCATTTGGAGGTAGACCCGCAGAATACGTTGGGCGGCGCGGCGGCTGCACATGTTGGGGTAGATAGGCCAGATTGAAAGTTGGCTTTGTGAGGGATTTTGAGAACATCTCGTGGCGGATTTTGTCCAAGGAGGTCTCATCGGCTTTAGGTGAACAGATGTCAACTGCCAGGAACAGTTGACCTGCTGAAATGAGGTCCTCAGGATCAGCATCTACTTGTATATGGTAGAAAACCTTGACAACCTCATGTAAAGCCGTGTTCTTGTCAAGGAGCTTGACAAACTCCCTTGGCGATCGAATTCAGAGGTTGTACCACACTCACTGATTGCATGTATGAACAGTAGGTTCTGTTTGACAGCAGAAGAGTAGAACGACGTTATCATTCTTCACGATACTTCAATCAATATCACAAATTAAACACTCCAGGTCCTTCGTGTCTGTAGATGTTGAATACGCCACTTTAGTTATTAAACAGTGTAACGCGATGTTATAACACTTCCATCCACGAATTTCACAATACACAAAAATTTCGCGGTTTTTTAGCTCCCAAAAGTTATGCTCACCTCCTGGGATGGTGCATCTCAGATTTGGTCCTCACTTAGCACCATTTTCATCTTACTAGGAATTAATTCCTCGATAAATTTTAATTTCACTGGCCTATTAATATTTGAGTGCACACCCTTACGGTGCCATATAACGGAAGTACCTAGCTCAAGTGTAGGCAGTTAGGAAATGACTAATGATAATCTTTTATTGGAGCTAATTATCAGCAAACTCGGTGGCCAACTGTTGTCTGAAAATTGATGTTAAATGATTATTATATTTTCAATTTTTACCCGCATCTTATTGATATTTTATAAGTTTCTCTTAAAAACATTAACACAAAATGTAGACTATTTACAAAAGCAATCAACTATTCAGCCAATCAAACTTCATTAACATTTTAGTAATAGGCTCGGGGTCAGGTAGATTAACATCATATAAAATCGGGCAAATGATTTAACTGTTGGATCCGAAAAGTAGTATTTATAAAAGAGACTTATGCTCTTTTATAAATGCTATTTTTTCCCCCTTGTACGCCCACCGGAACACCTCCATCTTTGGGGCAATGTCGCTCAAAAATATGTTTTTGACATTATCTAAGTTCTGAACCGTATTACAAAAAAAAGATACAAATCGAAATTAAAGATGTTTTAAAATTCCATATAAAAAAGGTTCAGATAAATTTACGCAGTATCAATATTTTTGCAGCTATAAGCTGGGAAATAGCATCGCAATTGCTCTGTAGGTCTTTCCTATGTGCATTTCCGCGCATTCAATAAACTTGCAACTATGTTTAATTTTCACGTTTAAAGTGTAAGTATATACATTTATTTTTAATTTTTAAATTACAAATTTCATTTATATTACAAAAATTTTGATTATAAAAATGTTTAAGGAAATGCCTTAATTTATTATCAGTTTTGAAATTACAAATGTCTACAACTTTATTTGATTAACTTACTTTTAATTCTTTTATTCTCTCTCAATATATTACATTCGCTTAGAATACAAAAATCCCTTGGTTAAATAAAACTACGACTACCTATCGGTTTCATTATCGGCTTCATCGTCTTTGTCAGATTAAACCATCTCATATTTATCATGTACCAAAAAAGTTAATATCTACCTTATCTTCAGTTTCTTCGACTTGATCTAAGTGGTCTACATATATTTCAATATTTGTATGGTGTATAAGTGGTGTAAGAATTACACAAATATGTATTTAAAACAGGAAAAGATGAAGTGATACCCATTATCATGATTCATAACATAACATAACATTTACGGACCTGGGTAGTTAGCGTGGTGGTAAACCAAAGAGTTATAACGTTGGACTGACTTGATTTGGAAAAATTCGACAGCTCTCACAGCCCACGAGATATAGAGAGATAGAAGTAAAATTAAGTTTACACAGTTTTCTGGAGATTTTTAAAAATCTATCAAAATCGCAAATGTCTCAAAAAGTTGTAACCTCAACCAATAGAATCCTAGTAACAAATAAAAGGGAATTTAATTATATGTAATTTAGCGTAAGATATATAAGACGTTCCGTTTAAACTAAAAAAGTCATGGCGGTCTGCAGTAGACCAAATGTAACGGAAGAAATGAAACACTTAGTATTTTATTTTTTAAATTATTTTAATTGTAGAAAGTACTTCAGATCCTGATCTTACGAACTTTTGCATATGTCAATTTTTTTTTAAAATATCAGATACCTATCTTAGAAACGGTTTTGCTTTTGATACAGGGTCCGTTACATATTTTTAGTTTTCCTTTCAATCAACTTTTTGAAAATTCAATAATATATAAGATTTAATTTAAAATAACAAAGTTGCCATCGACTTCCGTTATAACCGGTAGTATCAAATGGTTAAAATTTCAATGGTACCACCCCCCGATATGATACCCTATAGCATCCAGCAAATATCCATTTGCTTAAGCCGCTCCAGAGTAATGGATAAACATGCAGAAAAAAATACACGATTCGAATTAGAAACCTCCTCCTTTTTTTAAGTCGATTAAAAACAAACAAAGCTAACACAACCCCGTTTAATTTTTTGAAATCGATCAATATACAGAGAGTGAAAAATATTTCCCTTGATTATGAGCCCGGCCAGAGCCCCCCACTACTCTCCGATGTCCCCTCTCTCCTCTTAATCATCCGATTTTGATCTAGTTGGGCTATAATTAAAGGTCAAAAAAAAGCTGCTGACTGGTGAAAAAAAATTACCCCCAACCCCGTCCTTAATAACGGAAACACCGTTTGAAGAAACAGGCAAATCGTTTTTTTGCCACAAAAAAAAAATTCGCTAATGCCATGATGTGGCGTATGAAGAAACGAATAAAATGCCGTTTGATGTTTTAAGATCGGTCAATATTCCGAGAAGTTATGGGCGAGAAGTTATTTAAAAAAAATTTCGTTTTCCCCCTCTCCTAATTATTCCTTCACCCCCTGCCTGAGGCCTCATAATAACTTCTTAAAAGTTCTTTCACAAAAAAATGAGCCTCCAACTCCACTCCACTTCGATGATAAATCAATTCGATTTTCTTATTTTCGCAACTACGATTCACGATATCTAGCGAACTAATTATCCAATTTCACTCAGCTTTAAATGTTAGTGTTTATCCCATGCTTTTAATTAATCGTTCCCCCCTCCCCCCTAGACCCCGTCTCCATAAACCATGTCAAAATTATGGGGGGCCACGACTTGGAGGGATAGATTGGAGAAAAAATATTTTTTGAATTTGATATATGTTTTCGAAACCCATATACAATGGGTAAAATGGGTAAAATGGGACCCTATTACTCTCCGCTGTCCGTCCGTCTATCAGCCTGTCACCAAGCTGTATCTGTCTATCACGGTTCATGAGCCGTGATAGACAGTTGAAATTTTCACAGATGATATATTTCTGTTGCCGCTATAATAACAAATACTAAAACAGAACAAAATATATATTTAAGTGGGGCTCCCATACAACAGACATGATTTTCCTTTTCCACCATTTATACCTGGCCTAGCACTCTTTGCTCACAATAATATATGTTACAGATAAAATATCTATGTAGAAAAACCTATAAGAAAATACATCTGGGCCACTTACTGTGCACTTCGTTCTATGGAAAAAATATTAAAATCCTACACTATTTTCTTCAAGTGTATTATAATGCGAGAAGCTCTGACTGAGTATCGATCTGAGTATCTTGACTATGTTATTCCGGAAATTAAGGCTGTAGATACAACAGCTGTTATCTCTACTTGCACCGAGACTTATTAGGTTATTTTCATGTTTTTTTTAATATAATATCTAATGAAACCTTAAGCAGATTAAAACTAGAAACGACATAACCTTATTAAAGTTAAATTGCCCCTTTTACGAAAAAAACATTTATGAAATTGACCTACCTGTTTTTCTTGTCCAAATCTGGGTTTTCCTAGTGAATTTTATATAAGTGTATATCAAAAACACTTCACTTAAAAACTACTTTTGGAAATTTGCATGAGACTTATTTTTCTTTGAACTCAGTGAAGTACTACCAACCTCTTTTGTGATGTCGTGACTTTTCTCGTCTTGACTTGAGTACATAATATAAATAAATACGCCTAAATAGTAAAACATTTATGAATCTGCTTTCACACGTTACTGTCAGGTATATATAGGTATTAATTCTAACAATTTTTAATGAAGCAATTGAAACAAAATAGTTAAATAGCACAATAGGTGAACACTGGTAGCAGTTTCGTTAACAACTTATATACTATCCATAATTTGAGCAAAGAATTTATATTCGTTTAAGAAAAAATAACCAAACATTTGTTGAAAGCCCGTTCGTGGCTTTATTTAATCTATCTAACGACAAAAGATGTGCTCGGAATCAGTGTATAATACAGGGGCGTCCTCTAATGATGTTTTTTCCTGTATGGCAGTTAATAACAACCGAAGTAATTTATCAACTTCGCCTAGCGAGCTGGCGAGCAATTTCCATGATTGCGAACGGGCCTCAGATTTCAGTAGGCGTCGAAAGCCAACTGATAGTTGCTTTAACGAGAAGCTTTTTTACACGGTTGATTGTTGAATACGTATTATAATAAGCTTAAATTTTACTACATATTTACCATTAAAACGCTACCGGATACGAATGGATTCCTTTCAACCAATGTAAAAGATATAAATATCTCTAAGATTTAAGTTTGGTATTGATGCTGTCTCGAAACCGTTGAAAAGCATTAATAAAAATTGAATTATGTGAATTGAACAAGGAAAGATACGTTTTTATGAGAAGGATTGTTAATACACCAACAATAGTTGAGTCCGACTGACTGGCTACTGGCTAAGTAGCAGGTTGTGGCCATTTGCTGACATGACCAGCAGTTTTATAATGACACCTCTGTAGTCGTATCATGACCCATCACACCTTCCCCACACAAGAAACGTCATTCAAATTAATTTTGTCTTCATATGCCAGAAAATACCGACCGCTTTGTGCCTGCTAATGTATTCAAGGTCTCTTTGACAGCAACTCTGAGGAACTCGACGGGTCAATTCCAGGTCAACGATGCAACGTGAATCACGTAGAAAAAGTTCGTCTGGTATCATCAAAGTTCATCGGTATCTTCGTATTTTAGGTATTTTATCAGATACACGAAGATTTGAGCAAAATGTTGTCAGTGATCGGTCTATTTTATAGAAAAAACTTCACAATTGCTGAATATGGGATATGCACAATTAAGAGACAATCAAGGTTATTTACAATCAAGTAAGAATATATGGTCTGCACACTGCACGGCACTAAAAGCTATCAATGTCTATTCTAATGAAGAACCAGGGGCAGACTGGCCGAGAGGGCCATCGGGCGATCGGGCCAAGAAAAATGCTGGTGCTGCCTGCGCGACCTCACGTGGCTATTACTTATTAATTCAGTTATTAATATATTTATTATTATTATTATATCTATATTAATATTAATAATAATAATAGTTATTAATGAATCAATAATAGATATTAATATCAGAAACTGCGTCGGCAATTCAACAGATGAAGCCGAAAGACTATTATCGAATTCACATTAACTTCGAAAGACCGAACATTAACACATGGTGTGCGTTAAGAGGCTGAATTTTGATGTGCCGAGAGGCATAGATAGCCGTCCTCGGCCACTCTGTTGTAGGTGAGCTAAAAATAACACCATTTAATCTTGTTAAGCCAGATATTCTGGTTTTAACTATCCAGGGTTCCTGAATTAGCGCCAATGCATCCTGCTCTACGTCGAGGTGGCGGCATAGGACTGCCGTTGCCGCGTTGCAGTGTTGCATTTCACTATTGTTACCCTATTTGTACCCGCCATTGAGGTGTCCAAGAGGAGTATAGGAGTGTCCCTAGAGTAGGGTAGTCGATTCCCTATCGGCTTGAGGGGAGACGTCTTCCATTGAGGATGGTGGTGGAGTTGGAGGGGTGGCTGTAATCAGCTCAGCCTCTTCAGCCTCCGTTTCCATCCTTTGCTGCTGTTTGTTGTTTCTTTGATGATGGTGATAGAGTTGGAGAGGTGGCTGTAGTCAGCTACGCCTCTCCAGCTTCCGTCTCCATCCTCTACTCCTGCTGGGGTTGTTCTATACCTCCAATAGATATACCTCCTTCCTCTTTTTGTCCTTGTTCGGGTTTTACCTTCAGAGCGAGTGACTGGAAGAGGTAGTGTAGACTCATCGACCTCGCCTTGAGGGTTTTAATGCCCTCGTCCTCTATTCCGAAGACTACTAGTTTTCCCCGCGGAACGTCTTTGGCCTCGTGGTTGAAAAGACACCACCGACGCATTGTAATCATCGGATTCTGACCTACCAGGCGACTGACAACAACCTCCTCTTCCTCATGGTCGCATTCCGCTGCCACAGGGATCCAGAGTGTAGTCTTTGCCAGCCTTGGGAGTTGGTCAATATGCACGACGGTCAGCGCAGTGTTCTCCCAAGGCTTCAGATTAGCCACGGATTTTTGAGCCATCCCAGCGTTTGATTGTCCTCGCAAGCATTTCTGATTATCTCACCAGAGTATGTCCACGAAGAAATGCTGGTGGCGTTGATGTGTTGCTGCTGGGGGTGGAGAAGATTAACCTATCCAATTCTTCCTTCAGTAATTTTTTTACTAGGACCTCTTTATCCTTAGGGATTTTCCCATAGGGGTTGTCTTTGTCTATCATTGCCACCCTGAGGTGACTCAGGGCGGCGTCCTTGTAACTGTCAGGGGGGTAGTCTTTGGACTAGGGCCCTGGTTTCTTCTCTTCGAAGGTGGCACACTTTGCGTTCTCATCCTTCTTTGGCTGTGCACCTTTGGGGTGCTCAGTCCTCCTTGGGGGATGTGAGTCCCTTGTGGAGGTATTTCGCTTGTTGTAGGTTTATTGCTAGTTTTGCCAGAGGTGGTGCGTGGACTGAGGGGTGTGCTGTAACAGCACTTCCCGCCTCTTGGCGTGCTCTCTCCTCCTCTTGGCTTCAGCGCCACTGAATCTATTTCCTCTACGAGGGTTGGTATGCGGTGATACTTGCGTCCGTAGGCTGGTTTAGCTGTGGTGAGCTATGTTGCTCCGCTGCAGGTTGTGGCTGTGACGAGCGTTGCCGCTCTGCGCCAGGTTTGTTGGCTTTAGTATTTTTTTCCATAATTGTGCAGAAAGGTCTTCGTCCATCTAGCTCTCCACGCACCATGGATCCCCATATTGGGGAATGTCGTGCGGCAAGCCCACACGATCACCAGAGCTACTAGATGGATATAGTCCCCCTAAGACAGGCAGCGCGCATGGATGTTATTCATTACTGGGTGTCAACGCGAATTGACAACCAGCTCTGCAGCCTCCCACGCATCTCCTGTCCCAGAAGGGGCTTACCCTACCGGCCCTCTGACGGGACGACACAGCCGATTGATCGAGATGGCTTAGCGCTCGATCGCCTGTTTAGCCGAAATCCAGACCAAAGTGGTGGGTTGTAGGCACTGCCTACGCAACCCTTCATCCGACGACACGGGTTACCACACACGGAACAAACACCTGGGAGCTGGTCCGCGAGAGTGTGTCAGCTGTGGGCCCGACCGAGAGTTTAGGCCCGGAGGACCTGCTTATGGCACTCTAAACCATAGCATCGTGAGGTACTATGCTACCCCCTATCCGTCACCTGGGAATACGCTCAGTAGTTAGCTCAAACCCCGAGTTTAGAATACTTTATAGATCAAGAAATCATTGTGCATAACCCTCATGTTAATTACGTATATCTACCTCAAATCTTGGCAAATGAAATAAAAAGCCAGTATATATTTTTAAGGAAGTTAGTTAGTATTACAATATCTTTATTTTATAACGCACATAATCCAAAATATTTACAAAAGTGGAAAAATATAGCTTCACAAACAGTAATGCAATGTAAATTGAAAGAGGTTTAGTCACATAATGGCGGATGGGAGGAGCTTCGAGTGTATTGTCGCCACTGTCACTATAAAACCCCTGTAGCAAGGACAATATCGGGGCTTTACCACATGGTTGTCAAAAGATTCTCCACAACAAATTCACGGCTGGTGTTACCACAGAGACATTCACATCTACCCTGCCCTACGTTTCATTGCACTCGGTTCCAATACCGAGATACGTCTAGACGAATATTTAAAACCTTAACTAAGGTTCTGCGTTCATGGAAATTATATGAACCAAAGAGCATTCCGTATAGAGAGGGTAGGAAATATATTGCCCAGGTACCTATCAAGGGTTTAATTGGTAATACCTTTACCTTTACCCAAGCCGTTCAATACAAAGAGTACAATAATTATTTAGTTGTAGCTTTGCCTCCGGTTATAAGTTATACGGAACGGGCATATCAAGATTGATCGGATTTGTGGAAATTTATGCATTAAATTTATCGTTGCGACACACATTTTCTCGAGGTGTAGTAAGTTTTCTGACTTGGCTTCTCAACTATTTTCTTTACAAATATTGTTGAACACAACAACCCAGCGTGTAAAAATGAATAGGTAATGATAAAACTCACATAACTGGTAAATGATGGACAGTCAATTAGAGAAACGTATGAATATGTATGTAAATATAATTTGATGACTAGAAGCCGGAGTTTCCATTCACACGGTATTATCCGGTAGCCAATTAGGTGTAGTCAATCTTTCAATTAAGGAATTCCACCAGGTCAACGTAATATTCTGGTATGTTGTGACAGACGCATAATGGGTATCAAAATATGCAAGTCAACGATGGGCTTCCGAAGAGCATTGTTTATATTTGGAAGTGTAAAGTATATTGTTTATCGTAGTGAATGGGCAATATTCCTAAATAAATACCCGTGAGAAGACAATACCTAGACCACTAACAATGTGTTTAATGAGACGCTAACTATATTTACTTTAGGTGTGTTAGGAGAGTTAAATAAATTATCGGAGCTGTTGACTAGTGCAAGAAATATGGATTAAGGACTTTGTTTGTACTCATGATAAATAAATATAGAAGGTAATGTAGGAAGATTTGAGACACCACCATCATAACAGTATACCGTGTTATTAATATGTGCATTTTCTATATTATTAGAAATATTAATTAATGATTATATTTTCCTTCGGTCAATTGCCTTACTTATATGATTTCAGTAGTTATAGTCAGTAGATAACTAAGTAGTTCAGTCAATGAATGGCTCAAAAAGGGGTGTAGAGTGTGTGAGCAGGAACGTAAGCAATTCCGTCATAAACTTTTTCGAGGTACTTTAGGAGTGAACATACTAAAAGTCCTGACGTCTAGAAGGTGAGCTGGAGGGGGGACACACAAAGAGGGTCCACTTTTAGTTTTTCGCTTATATGTCGAAAACGGTGCATCGCGTCGCGTCGTAGGGAAAAATTTTCATTTCTTATAAGAAATTAAAGCTATTGAAATTCTCTACAACCTTCGTTTTATAACCTTTTTTTGAATTCGCAACCATTTGAACACACGTGAACATATACCGGAAGAGTAAAAATGTTCGAAAATAAGATTTTTACCACATTTTTCATCAAATATTCCTTCCCATATATAATAGGACATAATGTTTTTCGTACATTTTTTTGGTCCATAGCGGATATTTTTCTATCAAAATATTTTAAGTACATTTATGTTCAAAAATGTTTTAAAAATATTTCTTGTATGTGAAAAATAAATCTTTTCAAGAATGTGTTAAGGACGTCCTAATAAATCAATTTACTGAGTAGATTAATATATTGCGAATATCCCTAGGTAGGTAGGTTTTTAATTAAAAAATATGTTGGATAAAATATCACGTCATCACATTACTTGCAGTCTCGGAGCCAAAGTGGAATCAGGTCACCAATAATGCTGACATCCTTATCGTGAAGACTGCTGTGGAACAATCTACTCACAGTTCTGTGGCTGTCGTTAGTGAGGATGTGGACCTCGCTCTTCCTTCCTCCCACCCAAGACATTCTGCCGCTGAAACCCGGTCGAGGGAAAATCAAAACAATGGCACTGTCCACCCAAGAGATACAGCAGCATGGTTTTGACACATCCTGTTCTTGCATTCATTTACCGGCTGCGACACAACATCTCAAAATGGTATTTGAAATCTCAAAATGGTATTTGAAATCAAGGAAGCGGCAGTATATTTGCTGCTGCACCAAGGATTGTGGTAGTGGCAAATGTGGATACTTCAAAGCAATGCTGAACTGTTCTGCGACATGCCTCCACTGCCAAGAGAATTGCCTCAACGGCGTGCCTATTTACGACGAGGACGAGACGAGAGCCCCTTTAGCAAGAACCACTGGAGCACTGAAGATGAGGATGCCATTGACGAAGAACCCTTGCCAGGACCCTCACGGCCAAAGAGGATGAAAACGTGAATCCATAGAAAGTTGAGAGTTTGATATTGAGAAGTTATTGAGAGTAATAATAATGAGAATTATTGAAATCGAATAAAAGTACCTACAATATATGTGGTTTTTATCATCTTTAAAATACAATTTTCCATTTTTAAATAACAAGATTTCGTCTACTGCGTTTAATAATCCGCTTTCAAGTGTGACAACACATATAGGTAGGTATACAGGGTGTTAGGCGCGTAGTTGGACAAACGGGGAAGAGAAAGAGGTGCAGATGAAGTAGCAGGCGGTCCTGCTACGTACTCAGCCCCAATAATTAGTTTTTAGCTTTATGGTTTTGGAGAAAATAATATTTCTATTTTTCCAGAAAATATCGAAATTCATCGCACATGTTATTTTATTCTTATCTTGACTGTCAGTGTGTTTTCCTAAAATTGATAGCAAGATTCTTGATTGAAATAAAGGATTTTCGTTCTCAGATGAATAGTTTAGACGATATGAAAAAATGTTTGATGAAGAATCTGAGGTAAAAGTCTTATTTTCGAAAATTTTCACTTTTCCGGTGCGTGTGGCTAGAAAACGGTTACAAATTCGAAAAAGCATATAGAACGGATGTTGTAGAGAATTTTAAGAGCTTGCATTTTGTATAATACAATTTTTCCCTATGACACACCGGTTTAGATACATAAGCGAAAAACGCAATAATGGACACTCTTTGTGCCTCCCCTTCGGCTGACCTCCTAGAGGTCAGTACTTTTAGTATGTTCACTTTCTAACCATCCTTAACAATTTTCTGAGGGATTCGCTTAGGTCCCTGCTTACGCACTCTACACCTCTTTTAATGACTGGATTAAAGGGACAGGAGACAATTTCTGCAATATAATGGCTACAGGTCTGTTACTTCTGGATCCAAAAATCAAAACATAAGGTTATTGTGATATTTCGATTTTCGATTTTTTTTTGTCGGTGTAAAGTTATTTATACTTACAACAAGCTGTCGCACTATTATTGATTTGGTATCAGAAAACCCATCGAAATACCTTCCTATAACCACTGCACACACCCTAGTCATCCCTATAACCACTGCACACACAGAAAGCTGCCACCCTTGCTACCCAATATTTCCTACAATGTACTCGAAATCCTAACCGACAAGATAATCTAAACAAATCTTTACAATGCTACCACTATATAATCCAAATCAATTTAGAGCCAAACACCGACCCCATCCTCTTCAAACCCTCCCAAATAAGACAAATTATATACAACATTCCTCCTAAAAAAGCGCAGGTACTAGATGGCATAATGAACTATGCCATCAACAATCTACCTCTCTGTCCCATCCTTTTTCTAACTAAAGTGTTCAACAATGCGTTCAGAATATCCCATTATTCTCAAAAATGGAAAATTTACAAAATCATCCCCACAAAAAAATCAACAAGCACCCTAAACACATCACCAGCTAAACACGTCCCATATGCCTCGTATCATCCTTAGCCAAAACCTAGATTCATTAATCTGAACCGAAGTGCTGGACGTCGCTGATGGAAATAACCACATCAGTGATGTTCAGTACGAATTCAGAATTCTCCACCAACACTCTACCATCGTGCAGGTTTTCAGGATCTGTTAACAAATCACAACCAATTACAATCGAGGTCATTGCACAGGACTTGAAAAGGCTTTCGACAAAATCTGGCACCTTGGGTTGCTATATAAACTCTGTCTAACGGAATATCCAGCAGATCGTATCATTAAAATGATACTCTCTTGTGTCACAGGCCGCTACTTCAGCGTAGCAATTAACCAAAGTGCTCTCCTCACCACCCTGTGTGCAATCAAGATACCGCAGGGGCTTCACTGGGGCCTATCCTCTTTATATATAAACGATATACTATTGACTGTAGGTGGGAGAATGAGCATAGCCCTATACGCCTACGACGCTGTACTTATCGTAGCGTCGAAGTCTGTACCATTGGCTGAACTGAAATTAAACTTAAACAGAAACGAAAGCTTGGGACTACGAACAAACCCAACAAAAACTCAAGTTCACAAGGGCTCAACGTTCTGACAGACAGCTTCAAGGTATAAGAATAGATAACACCCTAATCAGTTTGGGATCATTGGAAAATATCTGGGATTAACCCTGCCCCCAGAGAGTTCAAGGTTTGCCAGATTCGAGAAGTCCGGAGTAATCTGCTGTTGAAGGATATTTGAACGAAAATAAATATATATCTACGATCTACACGGGTGCTACGGTACCGATAGTACGGCCAAGATTGATAACGGGTGTAGAAATGAACAAAGCACAAAATGGAATATTCTTACGCACAGCTACGGGGGACAGGGCGGTGGTTCCCCTAGAAGTTAACATGAATCTACAGATAGGAAGTTTCCGCTTTAACCATAAGACTATCGTAGCTAGCATTGCGGATGGTTTCATTTTGGGACTGTACGGTATGGAAAAGTATGATTTCATACTGACATGGGCAAAAGAGTACTAACAGTTCAAAATGAGGAAATTGCACTCGCAGCAGAAGTAGTTCGAAAAGATACAACACACAGACAACAGCAATTCATCCTCCATGTGAAGGAATGGTGGAACGTTATAAGAGGACTCTGAAAGACCAGGTGTTCCACAACAATCAGAGATTGGGATCGTCACTCACTAATCTTCCTCATGACATCCAAGCTTCCATTATTGAAAGTACGACCAAACAAACACCAGCTAGGGCGATATTTGGTCGTGAGATTAGACTGTAATGTGATTTGGTGTTTAAGACACCTGGGGAAAAATCGGTTGCCATTGAGGATTAAGCAGATCAACTAGCCGAACGACTAAGAAATATCCATGAAGTGGTTCAAGACCAAATGACCGTTGTACTTACAATAGCCGGTCTTACAATCCAGTCACTTGACTGGATTAACACTTGTTATAATCTTAAAGCCAATTCCGGAGGGGACCTACCTTGGTTATATATTCCGCAGCGGAAGAACGGAAGTTAGCCGAAACTACAGCCGCCTTGGGAGAGGCCCTATTCCGTAGTCATTCGAATTAACGATGTTGTGTATCGAATTGTAACAGAGCCCAAGGACGGAGTTGAAGATTGTCCATTTAGATAGGAAGGCCTAAGGAAGGAGCATTGTTTCGCACGCCGCTGGTAATGACATCACCGCCTATGGATTGTGTATCAGCCATTCTAGTAGCAGGGATAACGCCTCTTCAAACATCTAGGGATGTAAGAAGAGTGCAGAAATATCGAGAACTGACTCTTTCCCATATATAATCCAGTGCCGGATGCACTTAATATCCGACAAGTGAATAGTGCTAATCAAGGTATACGGGAAAAGACCCTTACAGTAATAATTAGTATTTATTAGTCATTGTTAACCAGTAATTAAGTTATTTATTTGTCATGTAGTAGTACCTAAGTTAATAAAGTAGTGTTAAATTACCCAGTGTTTAAAATATTCGAACGCGAAAAGCAATGCTTTGTGCACAGGGTGCAAATACGTAACGCTAAGTTGATGTGTTTATGAAATATTAGACAAAACTTACTGCATACTAATAAAGCATGTTAAAAACTAAAGCTAATAAGAGCTTGGTAAGATTTACCACGTCTAGCATTATAGAAACACTTACAACAGTGTAATGCATTACCATCATAGGAACTTTGTTGAGAATCAACTCGCGGATCCACGAGGCTGAGCGCCTTGTCTGCATATTTCCATTAGAAAGTCGGTTTGAAAGTTGCTAATGCACCAGGCGGCAGTCTATTCACATTTTATGTATATAAATATTCAAATAATCCTTCCAAATCAGATTATAAAAGTAAACTTCGCGTATGATGTTGTGGTTTTGTATTAACTCTGCTCTTCCACACCTGGTGCGCTCCCAGCGCTCTTGTGCCAACAGTCAAATATCTCATCCGAGGGCCCGGTAATTCCATCATTTTCTATTCCGCACTGTTTGTTTTACAAACCACCCCGATACGTGAACTTGATCCCTTATTCAACATTTGTCAGAATTTGAAAAGCTTTTAACATTATACCTACGTGCATTAAACAGATCTACGTGCGACCCCCTTTATTCCAGGATTATTTTAGCAGATAGAGATTACACTCAGTTATATATAGGCATTATGTATTTTATTTATGTATATTTATACAAATATCAACCGCGAAATTTTTAGTGTTAGTAGAAATATTCATAAGGTCTCTAATGCAAAACTATACATTTATATTGTACGATATTCTATTCTACTGCACGGTATTGTAGGGTATTTTCATTTTAAGAACTAGTACCTATGTCGTATATAAATTTCAACTTAACATCAATAAAATGTAAATTCACATAATAATTTCATTTCTACTTTTAAGACACTGTTTCTAAAATTACGTAAAATTATACTGCTTCTTGATGATATGTTTCATTGGTTAATTTTGATATTGATATGTACTGGGATCAAATTTTCTTAGACACGGATTATTGAAAAAAATACTACCTTGTGTATATACCTTGTCTATGGATAGCCTCCTATATGGGTTAAGGTTACTAGACTCGTATTATTGAATTCATCAACAAATGCACCCATAGTGTGAGATATGTAGTTTGAAGAGAAGTAGGGAATGAAAGTCTTGATTTTTTCTCATAATAATAATTAGTTCAGATTACCGGTTCCGAGATGCCTTGATTTTCTTCTTCAGATCCATAAAATGTAATTAGGCTACCAAAATTACCATTTAGCTAATTAGTACACAATGTATAAGTTGTATTTAGTACACAACTTAGCTAAATTTTGATTTTGATTTTGCAAATAGGTACTACATAAATTTAAGTTTTAATGAAATTATTTTCTTTAAATTATCTATGAGGTAACACAGTTACATTTTATATTATGAACTATAAACAGATTTTTTTATTTATAAAATAAATAGTTCATTTGTTAAAGGTTTTAATGACTATGGTTAATATATTGATCTATACTGATTACTTACATTTAATTAATAAAATATTTCACACTGATTTTTATTATAAAATACCACATTTATTATAAAATAGCAAAAATATTTAAAAATGTTTATTATAATATTTAATTTAAAACAAATCACAATTTAAGTAACATACTAATTAACAATAACCTATTAACAATAAAGACAAAATCAACCCAATAAATAAATCTGGTATTTACAAATTAACTTGTAGTTGTTCGAAAGCTTACGTGGGAAGAACGTACCGCAATTTTAAAATCAGAAATAAAGAACGTGTAAGACACATAAGACAAAATTCCAATGAATCATTATTTGCTTAACACATTTTAGAAATTGGACATAATTTTGACACACACACATAATGTTTCGAAATATTACATCTCTGTGACAAAAATCTTATTTTGAATAATTTAGAAATATTAGAAAAACTTAGATTGACAAACAGTAATAGGAATGGTATTATACACTCACAGTTGAATTTTGAATCTGGTTCTTTAAGTGAGTTTCTGAAGGAACGGTGTATGGTTATTACCGTATTTGTCAAGTTATTCCTTTGATATTAACACAAATACAACATTTGCACACACAACTAAAAAACCTTTTTCCTTGATGTGGCCCTCTGTTGATGAAATGCTGCAACTTCTATCCCGTACTTTATCGTTCTCAATGAATAAACAGCTGATAACAATATGCACACCAAACGTACAGAAACTATTCTGTTAGAATAATATCTTCTCTAAGTATATGAGAATCACTTCCTTCTATTTTGATACCTTCTCGTACCAGTACTTCGCTGGATTATAAATGCATCTTGGATACTTTGGAACTTCCTGTATGATATCCAACACACGCTAGATATCTACGTATTTTCTTCCGAATAAACATTACTTTGGAAATTTTACAATTTTATACTTTGATTTGATCTTAGAACTTTTAGTATTATTATTGTCTACAAACTTTTAAACATTTACAGGTTTTTACACTACCTAATTTACAAGACACAATGCTCTATGTGGTGACCGTAATAGTGCCTTAATGGTAACTGATCCATTATTTAAAATATCTTTGGTTTTAGAACGTTAGTGATACGTAACTTTGTTTAATAGTGTCTTTACAGGGGTTTTTAATTACTATACACTAATCTTTTAACTACCTACTTAAATATTTTTGGGGATATTTACACACGGATTACAAATTACGCGAAGTTATCCTCTTGAACGCTATCAGATAGGTACCCTATGTAGATAGCGTAACTGATAGCGTTATGTATTCGTAGGGAAGGAAACCGATTTTTAGAAATAAAATTTCATTTTCGGGATCCGTCCCTACTCTTAAACAAACACTTCCTCTCCAGCCAATAACATGTTATCACTTATTTTTTTTTTAAATTACCTACACTACATTAGTTGTTTATATTTAATCACCATACATAACTATGCTTTTTATACACATTAAGCACCCTCACTTGTGGTATGTTCTCTTGTTTCCATTTTGAACTAGCTTGTGAATCATATCACAAGCCTCTTTGTTCGTAGATAGTCTGACTTTTTTAATCTTGACACCCCGCTTGGATGATGATTTTATTTATATAATTAATTGATTGGACATAGTTTACTAAATATCTATGCTCGATAATTAATGCTGTGACTTGTCGAAGCTATTTATATGCTTTTTTTAATTTTGTGCTTAATTTTAATTGAGATATTAATAATTACAAAATATACCAATTACCGTGCAGTCTTTGCAGGTGCATTGCGCTCTGTCTTTATCTGACTTAGGCGAGCATGCTCCGCCTTCTTGTGCCTTTCTCCGGTGCATATGATCTGACTTGTTGATAATTTTAGGTAGATATATTATCCTTTTATCGTGGTGTGAACTTTTTAAAAACAATCTTTTTAATTTTGGGGATATCTCGCGCTATCTTAATAAAAATAACAAAAGATTTGAGTTGCGTCATACTTACATACAAACTTTACTTCATAGCTACGTCTGAGTAACAACTAGGTGACAACTGACTTTAAACGGGGGTCTACAAGTATTTATGTACTCTGTTGAGCTAACTCAGCAGTATCAGATAAGTACAACAGTATTGACAATTCTTTGAATTGAAAACAAGTTTCAGCGTATTTAGCAGAATACATGTGAAATACGATATGTAATATGATATGGCAGGAAATTGTTATATTTGCAACGTAGCAAAATTCAATGTTCTGAATAATAAGTATACGCTTTTGTTCATATAGCAAGTGTGAAATTTAATATAACAATTCCCTACAGATAGAAAAAGTTGATGATATACAGCAACTTTTGAAACAGTACCATAAAATATAAATATAAAACACAATGTCACTGGAATGTAGATGAACGAAAAATAATATAGTATTTTTAATTTTAACAATATAGTCTATTTAATTTAATTCTATGTTGGTGTCGTCTTCGACGTGGATGGATGGTCCTCTCCTGGGGAGTAGAGCAGTAAATCTCCTGAAACGTCTGCTAAGTCCTGAAGAGGGTTGATCACTTAAAGGTCTGTTGTCGATGACAAGTCGTCTCTTTCGTCTACATTTACAGGTTATGTAAATAACTAGGCAAATAATAACAACCATTATAATAAAATAGGTAAAACAAGAAGTATATTTTTCAATAAACGCTGGATTTATCATATCGTCCAGGTCGCGAGAATATTGGTTAAGTTTGTGTTTCGCTATTTCTAATTTTTCTACGTTGATGTTATTCAACTTTAGTGGTGTTGTTCTTCTAGTTCTTGTACATTGTATCCGTTACTGAATACTATTGATTTTTGGCAATTTCCGGGTAGTCTTTTAATATTTCTGAATAAACGGGCTTCACAAGGGGCATCATTGTCTATAGGATTATAGGCGAACAGATTTGAACATAATTTGATTCCAAGAGTCAGAGGTTTACACATATTTGAATTTGGTATGGTACATACATCAATGAATCATCATCTTTCGTGATATGTTTATTGGTAATTGGAAAAATGTCATGCAGGCCAGTTCGAAGGTCCAATACGGGAATGGGATATAAGCGGTAAAGTGTATAAGATTGGGAATCTATCTTTAAAGCAAACACTAAATTGGAACTTGTTTGATCTGGTGGTCTGGTGTGACGATGACATACTTTTAATGAAATTTCTTTTTCAGCAAAAATGAAGAATAAAATTTCTAGTATTGGTAATTCTACATTATTTTAAACATAATATGTTTGGGAAAGATCGAATTCCTTTTTATGTTTGTAGAGAAAATGAAGGAACACTCTACGACTGTTTCTATGTCAGTTGGCAAAGGAACTGTGAAATATTTTCTGTGCCTGACAGTTTTGCTTTATACAATATTTACTTTATAAGTTTCAAAGTCATAATTCTCTTCGAAAATGTCTTCACAATATCATAGTGAAAATCTTGTAATTTGTCTTTTTGAAAAAATGTGAAAAGATTTTTTTGCTTTTTTCTAAAAGTTGACCATTTAAGAATTGAATTTTGGAGTATTCTATAAGAGATGTTGTTTTGTATAGGTTGATAAAAGTTTCAAATTCGTTTGTTAATTGTTCTTTCGTGATATCGTCGTATGTTAACGTTTTGCTAAAATTTTTGAATTGAATTGTGAACATTCTTGAAAATGATTAATTTTGATTCTTGACAGTGCATCAGCGTTTCTGTTGATTTTTCCGGGTTGTACATTATTTTGTAGTCGTATCTTCTAACTTTAAGCGCCAGCGAGCTAAGCGTCTTCCTGGTTCTTTTATAGAGAATAGCTAAGTTAACGATCGATGATCGGTTCTCAATTTAAACTTTCTGCCAAAAATATACGGTCTGAAGTGTTTTACTGACTATACTATAGCTTACAGTTCACGTTCTATTGTACTGTATTTAGTCCCTGCATTAAACAATGTTCGTGATGCGAATGCTATTGGTAAGTCTTGCGAACGTACGACACCTATTGCAAATGCGCTTGCGTCTGTTGTCAGTACAAATGGTTCGTTAAAATTCGGGTATATGAGAATTGCAGATGATATTAAGGTTTGTTCAAGTTCGTCAAAAGCTTTTTGACATTCTTTGTCGAAAATAAATTGAGCGTCTTTTTAATTATGCAAAACTATGCAAAAACTCTTAGGTGACTCTCCCCTACTAGTAAAATTACGATTTTGCATCATAGTACTGTATTTATAGGACCTATCCTATGCTTTATAATAACCGTTAGAAATAAGTCACATTCGTATAAAAAGTAGTATAAGGAAAAAGTCTTAAAAGTTCGTAGAAAAAGCAATAATCCGATTTATTGCTTCGTCCTAAGTACAAATCGCGGCGGGGTCGGGCTTGGTTTTTCTGAGGAGTGTAAGTATAGTAGCAACCACATACTAAATTAAGTATTTCTGCTTCGTATTACCCGCAGAGTTTATTGTTAAGCAGACTCTTGTAATAGTTTATAGTAAACAATGTTTACCGTGGTAATGTTTCGACCGTGGTTGAATAATTCTACTGTTTCAAGACCATTGGAGAAGAATTATTGTGAAAATGTGAATCCTGATATTGGAAACGAACCAGCTATGAATTTGGTAGAACCCCGGGTTGAATCCGACGATTTAGATTTAGTCGAGGATTTAGAAGAAGGAACTTCACAAAAAAGGAAACATTTATTTTTGGACTAACAAGCAAAACAAATTTGTCTAAATATGTATAACAACTTAAAACAAAATCCTGTACATAGCGCACATAGGAGATAGAAGAATTTAGAGATAAAGGAAAACAGATTTATTATTTGGGCGAAACCTGGTATGATACCCATGACACTGCACAAAAGGTTGGATTGATTTGGAGATGGAGCCTAGCAGACGCCAGCTAAAAGATGTACATCCAAGGAGAGAATACCAGAGAGCAGAGATCATTTTACATTGTGGATCTACGGATGGTTGGGTTGAAAATGGCCTTCAATTGTGAATGCTGGAATAATGTAATATGGATTACCACAAAAATATGAACCCAAATATTTTTGGGGAGTGGTTTGAAAAAAGTTTAATTCCAAACATAAATTCCGAAAGTGTCACCGCATTAGATAATGCAGCCTACCATTCAAGGCAAGATCGCATAATAGCCAATATGTCCTCTAGAAAACAGGTAATTCAAGAATTTCTTCTTTAAAATGACGAATATATATTTCGAAGAGTCATATACAAAAATGCCATTGTTAGAGGTACTTAATACCAAACAATGGGAAATACAATATGTTGTTGACAATGTAGCAAAAAATATGCCATACTATTTTAATATTACCACCGCGCGTATTACTGTATTTTTAATCCAATTTAATTTATGTGATCAGAAGTAAAAATAAAAGTTCTTTCCAAAATTCGATAAAATAGTCGTGGAATAAAGAAATTTTTTAAAATATTTCAAAAGAAGATTGGTCGGAGGCAATTGTAACAGTAAGTAAATATGAAGAAGAATATAATACTAGGACAAATTCATATCAATGGTGGTGAAAGATTTATTATCAATCTGTCAGAGGAATCGGATTATGACACAGATGTTTTTCCATATGAAAGCTTCAATTGAGGATACTACCTATATAAATTATTAAATTTTGTAGGTACGTATAATGTTTATTACTTTAAAATAAAGCTCATATTTTATCAATAGTTATTATTTCTCAAATAACAAATAAAAAAATGAATATGTAAAAGATGAAGTATTTTTAAAATTATGCTAAAAAATAATTTTGTGAAATGCGAAAACAAAGGGAATCCGACCCTGGCTGATATTTGGAATTAGTACTGGCGGTATCTTTTTATACGAATAGTTTTTATACGAATATGAATTATTTCTGGCGGATACTATACATCTTCGTCATGATATTCCCATCTCAGTTGTAGTTAATCAAGCCTGCAATACATTGTTTGACATTATCATCAAATGTGTCAAAATTTTTGTCACCAGTAATCATCTACCCATTAGGAAAACCTTAAAAAGAACAAGTATGGACCAACGAAATATATCTAATGAAGAAAGAAGTAAGTAAATCTGTTGCAGATTTTAATTCGTTGCTGAAATCGATTATAACGCTTCTTGTTAGGTGTCTTGAGTGGAGGGCCTTTTGTTATTATTAGCTATAAAAATACTATTTTATTTTCTGTTGTTATATTTTGCTTTTATTTCTAGGCCTTTCTTGCATGTTCGAGAGTGGAACGAAAAATATAACAAAAGAACAGAAGAAAGAGATCGTTGTCGAAAAAATTTTGAAGGGTAATGAATATTTATTGAGTAATTATAATTTAAGCTTCACTATTTTCCTTTCAACCGATGTGCCTGAACCAAAGAGTTCATTTTTATGAAAAAAATATTGTTGATTAGTTAATGCTCATATTTTCATCTGTACTAACGAAAAGTTTTGTTTCTCTTGATTCAGATTTAAAGGACCGAAAGTACCACTATCTCTTAGAAAGTCCATCGTTTCTTTCACAATGTACAGGCGCTACAAGTGTCCCTCCTTCAGTGGAAAAATGGTTTCGTACCATGGATACGAAAAACGAAGGAAAAATAACCTCCAAAGAACTGCAACAGGCTTTCGAAACTTTTCAAGGAAAACATTTTTCAGATGCCACCTGTAAATTCGTCGTAAGACTTTTCGACCTTGACAAAAACGGCGGGCTAGATGTCCGAGAGTTCGAAACCTTATACTTCTTCATCAAGCAATGGCTCATCGCCTTCAACACCTACGACAGATCTCAATCTGGTTTCCTCGATGAAAACGAGCTGGATTATGCTCTTAAGCACATGAACATCAACTTTTCACAGGAGTTCATCAAGTTTTTAATCACCAGAAACAACTCGAAGGCTAAAAAGATCTCATTAGATCAGTATATCATTACCTGCATACAGATTCAGAGATTCACAGAGGAATTCAAAAGCAGAGATACTGACTTCAGCGGAAACATCACAATCAAATACGAAGACTTCCTTGAAATGATTTTACGATGCTTGTGAAAAAAAATGTAATAAATTAGACACACTTTCATGCATCAGATACCAGCTTCATACTTATCTAAATTGATTCTATAAGATATTAGGTGTATCAATTCAACTAGTATTTCAATAATATCAAATAGTACACGTAATATTATTTTCTCTACGGATATTAACCTTGGCACAAAACTACCTATATGATAGGGGTACCATTGTTTCTTCCATAACTTTTTAATAGTTTTCATACGAATAATTATAAGCACCTGTTTTTGAGAAACACTAGTAAGCAGCCACTGATGCTTTCTCACACTGAGATTCCTCCGTATAGTAAAAGCATCGTGACAGAGCTGTTAGAGTGATGGTACGGCCCATTGCACAGTAGCAATTATCTGGTGGTTATTAGTCGGCTCGACATGCTTTTATCTTGTTTAAACCACCCACAGCCACTTAAAATTAGACAGTGTTCAGGTTAGTGTTGAAGGGTCCACCTATATTATGTTTGAAGCAATCCTATGATCGGGTTGATAGAGGGTATCAGATATGTAAATTTATCATTCTGGTGCTTGTTGGTAATTAACCTAGCATCGTATTTTAATTCTGGAAATGTCAGAATATGTTTTTCTATAAAAATAATAATTGCTCTTTATCCAATGTATTTTAAAAAAACCAGTGAAACAGAAATATATATTTATGGCTTAAATGGAGTTTACATTAAATTAGCCAAATTACAATGATATTATATAATATGGATGCTTTTAATTATCCCGTCGTTTGTAATTGGAAAATCACCAACTTTCGAATAGAAAACGAAGTGCACTTTTCTGGATAGAAAAATAAGAAAAATAAGAAAAAGTACAGGACATAAAATAAGGCGGACCTTTTGTGTTAAAGCCTCGTAACGTAACACCGAACATGTTACGTTACAGCTAGTTACTATAACCAGACAGTGGCGCTCGAGACAGAATTAGGCACCGAACCAGCAAGAACGGCAAACATTTCCGAGAAACAAAAGTAAGTTGTTTTATGCCACCCATAATCGAACTGTTACATATGGTTTCCCCTATATTTCGCCGTTATCATCGATAGTACCCAACATACTTGGCCGCCAACGCAACCGATTAAGCCCATCGTGTGACACCTCTTTTTATAGGAAGTCAGAGGTCAGGAATCGATTGCCACTGTCAGAATTCCATTCGGACTACCGGTTGTGAAGATAGGTCTACCAGACCGGAGTGGAAAGTCTGAGTATAGCAAAACCGACGTGGACCAAACCTAACTGACCTCTTGAACGATATATTGAGGAACCAGACCGACTGGCCGCTCAATAAGTACCCAGAGTCTTTGACCGATAGAGGGACCCGTCACACCCGTCGTGTGACCTATCATTTGGTAGCAAATTAAGGGTCAGGAATACATCGCCGCCATTAAAAATCCATTTCGACCAACGGTTACGAAGATAGGTCTATCAGACCGCAGTGGTAGGACCAAATCCGTCGAAACTGATATCATCGTAATCGTAGAGATCATTTGGACCGTAGTTTGAGGACCAAGCTCGATCACCAGGAATCCGCCCGGATTACTCAGAATTCCCTGTCAATGAACATTATTTCCAAGTGGCTCCTCATTTTCTAGTAAATAGAGGTCTCTGAATGTGCTGAGGCCGTCCGAAATTCCCTCAGTACAAACCCGACGAAGATATCAAAATGGCGTCTAAGGAAGAACCAGACCTTACGCTTAATATTCCCACAGAATAAATCGTATTTACCGACACTGGCGACTTGCGCTTAAGTTGGATATATATTTTTTTTTACGAACACCAATGGCATTTACTGTAATTACAATCTGATCTGAACTTAGATCAATGAGTAATATTTTTCTAACCTAATTTACTACTGTTACAAAATTTTAGATATAAATTTTGCTTACTCACTAGTGTTCCTTATATTTTTCTAATACTTAATTACACTAATATTAATGTGTACACAGGCACTGTTCTCTGCTTTTGCACTAACAAAATTATACTAGCTCGAAGGGTTTGATCCTATTGAGCCTTCTAATCTGGTTTGTATTGTCGAGGAGCTGGATGGCTTCGACATTGACGTGACAATGAAGGTCTGGTTGACGGTGTTCATTCCCATGTCCCTATGAAGGGCACTATTTCTGCAATACCAGGGGGCATTAACAATGCTCCTTAATACTTTGTTTTGGAATCTCTGGATTATATCTAGATTGCTCTTAACCCCGTAATATTCGAGATGTCCCTCGAATATCTGCACCGCTAATAAAGTTGCTAAAGAAACAGAACCGTTTCAAATGGGGCGAAGACCAAGATACTGCTTTTCGAGCGCTTAAGAAATGCCTCACCGAAGCACCAGTGTTAGCCTGTCCCGACTTTGATAAACCGTTTACCTTACAAACCGGCGCTTCTGACTTGGGATTAGGACTGACCCTTACTCAGAACCTACAAGGAGGGGACCACATAATTGTGTATGCAAGCCGTACCCTGACCCCACCGGAGAAGAATCACAGCGTCACGGAAAGGGAATGCCTGGCTATAGTCTGGGGGTGGAATTATGCGCCTATACCTGGAGGGATACCGTTTTACGGCCTTGACTGACCACCAATACCTTCGCTGGCTACACTCCATCAAGAGCCCCACCGGACGACTAGCCCGATGGAGCATCTTCCTGCAACAATACGACTTTGAAATTAAGTACCGAAAAGGGGTGCTAATTCGAGTTGCCGATGCCTTATCACAACATCCCTTACCCGAACCCTCTTGCTCCCCTGATTCACCAGATATGTGTATCATAAACGATACTGTATCCCTGATGACCACCTCTTCCGGCATTTCTGGGAACCCGCACAGAGCGGGACCCCGCCGGATACACAGAACCAGATCTCGAGGATCCCTGGAAACTCTGTGTCTCAAAGTCCATCCGTAAAGAAGTTCTGGAAGAAAATCACGAGGCACTGCATGCCGGACATATGGGAATCTCTAAGACAATTGCCCGCGTCTCAGAGATACTATTGGCCAGGAATATTCCGAGACATCGCCAAATATGTCCTCGGCTGTCTACAGTGCCAGCGGTAAAACCGTCACAACAACAACCCGCTGACAAGATGCAACCGCCCGCTAACCGTAACCCCTGGGAGACCGTCAGCACCGACATAGTTGTACTATTACCCTGATCCAGTAAAGGAAACAAGTTTATGGTTGTAATCCAAGATCGGTTCACAAAATGGGTCCAATATCGTGCCGCCCGCAACGTTACCACTGCCTTATACGAGGAGGTCATAAGCCGCTTTGGTTGTCCTTGTACGGTAATAAGAGATAATTGTACTCAGTATACCAGTTCAGTATTCCGGACACTCAAGGATTTGGTATTCAAGGATTTGGTATCCAGCATCGTCTCGCTCCGCTATACACGCCACAAACAAACCCCGTAGAGCGGGCCAACCGAACCATGATAACGATAGTGGCGCAGTACTGTGAGGCAGATCACCGCAGATGGGACCGACATTTACCCGACTTTCAGTTGGGCGTAAATAGTTCCGAGCATGAATCAACTGGATTCTCGCCTGCTTTCTTGAATTTTGGACGCGAGTTGACATTGTCCAACTCCCTGCACCACAAGGAAACACAGGCAACTGCAGACAATCCGCCCACCGATGTACCCGCCGTATACACTGACCGACGAGACTAACAGAAGTCTACGAGTTGATCCGCATAAACTTAGCAAAAGCATTTGCTACATAAAGTCATCACTATAACCTCCGTAGAAGGGAGTGACAGTGCCACGTAGGTAATGTAGTGATGAAACGAGAAAATCCTCTGCCTTCCGCCGTTTGGCGGCAGATTTGCCGCCTACTATTTTTATTTTGCTACATACATGCTTTGTTTTGATTTACTAGAAACCCATGCGAGGTCACCCTGTCGAAAAACACCCCAGGATAGATACTAAGTCCCTGGAAAGAGTAGTCAGTTTGTTTTGATGGACCACTCCCTCCCCTGAAAAAAAAAACCCGAAGACAACCGGCCTCCGGAAATTGATAAGTTTTGGTTTATTTCGTTATTTTTATATATTCAGATTCCGTAAGGAATCCATATCTGTTTGTTATTTTACTGTTAATTTTCTTGTTTTCTTAGATAGGTTTGTACGGGGATGTACATATTCCTTAATAAATTACACTCCCTACAAGAATGGGAGTGGAGTATGCATCCCCACTGTAGTTTGAGGAAAAAAATAATTCTTATAATTTTTTTAGGAAGTAAGAGGGGGATGTAATGAAGTAATAATTTCCCCCTCAGTACGTAAATTTCTTAATATTTTAGTAGGTATTAAGCCGTGTGTTTGTGTATTATAATTTAATCTGTTATTATAGGATGTAAAAATCCGTTCCTTTTCCCCTTCTGGGTACCGCGCCGCGTAAATAGTTTTTTCACTACACCCTAATAGCCGTCTAAACTGCCGCGCCGCTCCAAGCAGAGCTAGGAACATCTTACAGCGCACCGTGTGCAAAACTCCCACGGAGCCACGTGGAAATAGAAAGGGAAATACCACATCACGATTTAGGTGTGACAAATTGCCTGGTAGCGCCTACCAACGACAACAACGCCGTCCGGAAAAGTAGTGACAAGTAAGTGTGGATAGTAAAGTGACGAGCAACGGAACAATAGTGATCGCGGTCGCCTCAAAAGTCGGTATAAGTGAATAGTTCCTCCTATTACTGCCCCAGCAAACTACTGGGCAGGGAGACTCCCGTTTCTACCCATGCAAACTACTGGGAAGAAACGTGTTCTGCCCCAGCAAACTACTGGAGAGGGAGCCTCCTATTTGCACCCATGAAAACTACTGGGGAGAAATCTGACTGAATCACCTGTACCTGATCTGTATAAAAACTGTATATAAACCTGTTGGACCTAGACTGGGAAATAAATCTGTTATCACCGTTCATCTGTGTATTATTTAAGATAGGGTAATCAAATGCCTATCTGTGGAACACATGACCCCTGGTATTCCGCCGTTCTCCACTAAGCTATTCAAGGCCCTTGCGGAACCGCCCGTAGGGAAAAGTGGTCTGTCTACACTATAACCAGACAATGGCGCTCGAGACAGAACTAGGCACCGAACCAGCAATAGAAAGAGAGCGTCACAGTAGACGGAGCAGGATCTGAAGTAACTACCTTCCATAATTAAAATAATTTAAAAGTAAACAAAGTGTTTCATTTGTTCCGTTACATTTGGTCTACTGCAGACCGCCATGACTTTTTTAATTTCAACGGAACATTAGTTTTTACACCAAATTACGTGTAATTAAATTCCCTTTTGTTTGTTACTAGAATTCTATTAGTTGAGGTTATAACTTTTTGAGACATTTGCAATTTGGCTAGATTTTTAACAATCTCCAATAAAAATGCTGTGTAATTTTTTTTTACTTCTATCTTTCTATATCTCGACGACACAGCCGACTGGCCTGCTTTCAAAGTTGTCAAATTTCCTCAAATCAAGTCAGTCTAACGTTATAACTGTTTTGTTTACTACCACGCCAACTACCCATGCCCCTAAAAGTCTGGTGCCGCGAATGCCTTATGGTATGTGGTGTTGTAATTTTTGACAATATATTTGATGCTACTTGCTTGATGCTATTAATCATGATTTGAGTACTCGACATCACGTCATATTTCACAGTTTTAAGTACATATTTGTGTAATTCTTACGTTTTTCACCACTTGTTTTATAATTGTTGAATTTTTGTTGTTGTTTTTTATCTTTTGACTGTGACATGTGTATTAATAGTTTTTTTTTCTTAAGTAATATATTTGTATATTATATGACTTGCCAAAAATGGTTTGTAATCTTCGTCAACTAAACTCTTAAAAAAAGTTATGTAGTGTGAAATAATATATAATATTTTATATAATAAAGTATATTTAGTATATGTAGTATATTTATGTGTTCTATAAACTTTAGTATAATGGAAAAATAAAAATAAAAATGTTTCCCCTTGATTTTCAGCCCGATCTGAGGAGAGAGGAGGCCCACTCCTCTCCTTTCCGCATAAAAAAAATTTGGAATCCCCTATCTCTCCTCCTAATCATCCGATTCTAATCTAGTTGGGCTAGAATTGGGCTAGGAGGTCGAAAAAAAGCTGTCGACTGTAAAAAAATATTTCCCGCACCCCTTCCCTCATACCGGAAGCACCGTTTAAAAAAGCAGGCAAATCGTTTTTTGCGCCCTAATCGTTTGCATGCAACAAAGAAATATTCGCAACAAAGAAATGTCATAGTATAGCGTATGAAGAAACGAAGAAAAAGCCGTTTGATTGATGAAGATCAGTCAATATTCAGAGAATTTATGGGCATTTAAAAAAAATTCATTTCCCCCCTCTTCCCCTCTCCTAATTATCCCACCACTCCCAGCCTGCGGCCTCGTATTTCCTTCATAATAGCTTTACCACAAAAAAAATTGAGCCTCCAACTCCACTCCCCCTCGATGAAGAATCAATTTGATTTTTTCTATTCTTTCAGCTTTAAATGAACATATGTGTTTGGTCGTACTATTTATTTTTTATAAAAACTTGTTTTAAGTCAAAATCCGCCGAGATATGCAATAAAAACTATGTTTCCAATGCTTTAATTGATCGTTCCCGCTTCCACCTCCTTGGGAAGATGAGGAATGATGGGAGGAACCGTTTGATAGATTGGGGGGAAAATGTTTATATTTAAGTTTTCGAACCATATTTATCTCCAGATCCACACCGCTATGTACCGAACTTGCATGAAAAGATCATTTTCAAACTAAAGAAATTTATAGCCGCCATATTGATAATATCGATTGCCCAACGATGAAAGAATGTCATCATCCATTTTATTGCAGCTTATTGTCCTTGTAGCTATTCAGGAAAAAAAACATAATACACATTTTTAGGGTATTGGTAACCCAATGTTTTTTATCATGTATGTATGCGTATGTTACAGTGTTACAAATATATTCATTCCATACGACGTTTTTATGCGTCTCCATAATTAGGATTCGGATATAAGTACATAATATAATACGTAAAACACATTATTTTACAATTACATACATCGAATACGTCGCAATCGAATACGTCGCAATCGAATACGTCATCAATGGACCAAATAAAAAGTAAGCAAAGAAATCGCTTAAATTTGGAAAACGATTTAATTCTATGTGTAGCAAACACAGATCCACGATGGGAGAAATTGGTTAATCAACAACAAGCACAACCTTCGCATTAACATGAGTCTTAGGATTTTATTTTTTGTTAATTTGTTTGTATTAACATACAAATGTTTATGAGTAGGTAGGTATATCCTTTTGTTAAAATTCTCTTACCTCTTACTTAATAAATCAATATTTTTAATCTTAAGTTCTCTCGACCTCTGGCGACCTCCCTACAGAAGCTTCGCGACCCCCAGGGGGTCGCGACCCACAGGTTGAAAAACACTGATGATCTGATGATATATAAAATAATTATAAAAAATGTCCCCTTTGGTGACAAATTATCAATTTTTAAAAAATTTGCATATGGGCAATATTTCGGACTGTGACTGAAATATCGCCCTATAAGTCTTATATATCGCTATGGTAAACAATGGACACTTAAAGTCCTCTAGATCGTCCATTGTGAGGCCAACACACGTCTCGTATACTCAATTCTTGCATTTTACACATTGCCTCATGCCACCTTGGTAATCTTAAGTTACATACTAAATACCTCCTACTTTCTCTTTCATGTTGAAGCGGAATTTTCTGTATAGCAGGAGCTGTATCAAAAATATCACTTTTTAGTATCTGTGCCTTCTAATTTACAGCCTTTCTCCGTGGTTATTTTGACTTATTTGTCTGAACGAAACCAGGTGTCGGAATGATATGAAAAAATGAGTAGGAACTTTCGTCAGCCTTGAATTTGGTTTGATAATGTTATATCCAAAATGTTGATTTATTTATTCTGCTGTGATTTTTGTTTATCAGTGTCACCTTGTTCCAATGGAGAATTGTTCTACTTTGAACAACCGGGTCTCGGTTTCATAGACATTTCTGAGGAATTACTCTTTGGTAGTGAAGCAACTTTTTTCACAAGGTGACTCAATGGTATGTCATCTTCTGATGATTATTCTTCTTCTTTCTTTGTTGACAGAGATGGGACATATGAAATCTCAATAATTCGGAAATTATTGAGAATTGACTTCTCAATAATTTCCGAATTATTGAGATTTCATATGTGGCATATGCTGGTGGAGCGAAAACAACTCTTTGAATATTAGGCATTGTAAGTGATTTTTGTTACACAGGATGAAAAACTTGAACACAATTACTTTTTGTAAGCCTTCTGTTTGCAGAAGGGTTATGTTCACAATATTTTAGCAGCTTATTTGTCTCAGAGGTGCTTAAAAGATCTGAAGATTGCTTTGTCAAGCGGCTGTAATTCATGAGTGGTGTTAGATGGTAGACACAAAATAGACAAGTTATAGCTTTGCAATACGTCAACCACACCTACGTCTATATAGCACGATGCACCATCCAAAATTAACAGAACATCTCCAGGTGGCTTGATTTGAGAGAAATGATATAGCCATTTTATGAATAATTCTTTGGTCATGCTACCTTTAGGAGCCATTTGATCCGGGAGGCGTTATCTGCAAAAGTATCTTGCTTCCTTATAAATTACCATCGGGTGTATTACCTGTCCACCGACAATTACACAAGCAACCACGGTTACATTTTGCGCATGTTCATTTGAAATAAGATGTACCCTTTTTGAAGCTTTGGCTGCTATAGCAGACTGCGAATAATGTAAAGTTAGGCGACAGCCTTTTTCATCTAAATTTAAAAAATTTCATCTTAATTGAAAATTTTTCAAAACTAAATTTAAAAAAATTCATCTAAATTAAAAAAAATTCAGATTCAGTTTATCCGTAATGCTACCCAACTTCTTTAAAATAATCTTTAACAATAAAGGCATTTATTTTTGGGCCCTTGCACAATTCATGACTTGGGCCTGGAGTCTTTGCTTTGAAAGGGTAGGAATGAATCTCCTCATGAACGCTTTGTACCAAGTATTGCTAGCCATTTAATTCTCTTGATTAAATAAACTAGATACGCAATTTTTCTTACCATAGCTAAAAACGCTTCTTCTAACAGACTTAGGTGTAAGTGGCACGCCCAAAGTTGATAACCTAATAATACTTAACTAGGTCTTTTTCTTGTATTTCCGTCAGCACGGGTCTTCTACCTATATAGTCCTCTTTTTCCATTTCCTGTTTTTAAATGGTCTCGTAATGCGGTTCTTGGAATTCCACAATATTTTTCAACATATCTCTGACTTTTACCTTACCTAAGCAACGTGAGAGCTTCATCCATCATTTCTTATGTCGAATTTGTTCTGATACCTCTGCATGTTTTAAAAATACTTATTTAAATATCTTATCTAATTTAAATTGCTATCCTGAAACACCCTCCACATGATTATAGGTTATATTATAGGTTATGTTGTTACGCCCTATATTTGATGAAAATAATCTAAGCATATATTATTATGCTGTATAAGTATACATGCATGAACATTATGCACTACATTACTCACCTTTAAAAGTACTTTACTTTCGATAAAGCTTTATTAATAAACAAAGCACTAATTTTATAAGAACACTAGCTAATTTAATATTTAACGAGAAATCTCAGCCGGTTATATAGATTCTGATATCAACTTAGGATGTTTTAATTAGTAAGATGTACACAAGATGACTTAGCGCATTCATAGACCAATTAAAAACTTATTGTAAAGCGCCAAATTTAAATTCGGCCGATATTTCAGTCTGGGCGATATTACCCTAACACGCCTTATATGTCTGTGAACATAATATTACAAATTCTGTTGTATTTGTTGGTTGGAAATAAACTTGTTCTGTGATTTTAGGTTATTCGTTTCCATAGAATAATTAAAAGCTTACAGCGATATTTGAAAATAGAGCACTTTATATATTTATTATGTACAATGACAATGTACTATTTTAAAATTAATCAGAATATTTCTGTCAGGTTTTCAAAATTCTATAGACAATGTAAACGATCCAGATATTGCTCAAGATCGATTAAATTAGAAAGGTTGCCTCGTAACTTACAATCTGACCCAGCGACGTCATCTTTGTATAAATATTGCTAATAAGATGACATCACATTTCCCCCTGCCGGATCCCCCCACAAAAGTTACGAGGCAACCTATCTAATTTAATCGATCTTGGATATTGCCGATGTGTAAACATTATTGAAAAAATGTCTCTTGATTAACGAAATTTCAAATATATGCCATTTCCAAAATCGTATGGCATTACATCTACAGTCATATTTTTAAAGGCAATATTTTAAAAGTGCTAAGTAAAATAATTTGCCTATTTACAAACATCGTAAGACGTTAAATCTATACAAGCAAAATTTTCAAATAAAATATTTCAAAAGTTCTAGGTAAAATATCGGCATGTTTAAATAATTAAATATTTTTCCCAAAAAAATCTTTCTTCCCCGTCCTTGCGGGAGAAGACTATCGTTAATATTCATCAAGCGTCCATATGCAAAATGTCTGCTGATTCGCTTCCTGCTCGAGTCAGTATTACACAGGAGCATCGTCTACTGAACAACGTAAAACGGAGTTCGGTTTAGGAAGTCTATTTAGTTGTTTGCGCCCACTGAAGTGTTTTATTTCAAAATAACCGTGCCATCTGATACAGGATTTGAATAAGTAGTTTAATTTCAGTCACTAATGATATTCTATATGTTTGCCATATTTATGTATATACGAGTATATAGGCTAAAACGCTCTTAATTTTAATGTATTACATCACAATTCCAAGGTGATTTATTATGTCAAGAACAATGTAAGATCACATAATATTTAGGAATGTTATGTGCTCGAAATATGTATTATAATCCTCTCACTACATGTAGTAGTAGGTTGACGGTGCCTACGATATTACTCCTACCTATTGTTTGAAATACAATCACCTTGGTGTTTCATTGAGACAAGATAATTATTAAATAACATATTTTCCGATTGATTATTTGTTAGCTCAAATAATGTGGCCATGATAAAATTGTAACAACCAGTAACGTGCAAGTATTATTTGCATTAAAAGCCACTCTCATGGAATAGAGCACCTCATAGAAGTAAAGCACTCTATTGAATTGAATGATTGAATTCAGTGATTTTATCCTAATCTTGATCTTTACTTGATTGGTTGCCTCTCGTTTCCTATATAGAATGTCTTTAAGGTCTTTATACTTAAATAATAAACTTACCAGACGTCATTTTCCCTGTTGAGAAAAATTGTATGCCCAAATTGTCTTTGCTTTCTCAGACATTTCGTTGTGAAAGTCATCTTCAAAAGGGAGCTTTGAATATTATCTAGGCTAGGCCTTATTTTCCTTGAAAATGGTAATAAATAATGGACGACCCAGGAACTGTCATGATTCCAAAAAAAGTGGTTATGGTTAGCAGTATGAACATAGGTAGAATACAAAAGTCTTAAGAGGAAGTAATAACTAAAAGTTGGGTAAATTCCAACGCTGTAACAAACAAACGCTCTTCTAAGTTTAATCTCGGCTTAAAACTTTAATCTTAATTTGACTATGTGCCGATTGTGACAAATGGTGCAAGTATCTATTAATCACCCTACAAACTTGGCAGACGCCATCTATTGGGATCAAAACCTACTCGATGGCGTCTGATAAATAATCGACAAAACAGATGGTGTCTGACAAATTTGTAAGATGATTAAATCAAATAGAACAACAACACTATTTAATCTAAAGCTGATATAAAACTATAAACAACAGTATTTATGATGATGTGATATAGTTTTTCTTGCGATAGTATACGAATAATTCACAAAATATTGAAAAATTCACTTTTCCGTTTTTGCGAACATCGGATTCTTAGAATGCCCTACCATGTACTTGGAGATACTTACTTACAAACCTACCTATTTCCAATTATTGTCGATTCAAGTTAGCACGTATGTAATGACTGATATATCTTTCAATGGTCTTACTCGTTTTGGAGAAAAAATGTAGTAAATGTAAGTAAATCTTAAACAAATCGAAAAACGTTTCTTATACTGATATAGTATACTGATTCAGTTTTCCTTTACTTCCATTCAACAGATGTTATTGTTTTAATAATGGCATCATTATTCAAGATGTTCTATCGGCTTTAAGCGTCCTTAAAGTTTCTTTACCATTAATCTTCCGTTTCAATATTGATGCTGACAGGGTTAGTGAAACTTATTAGTGTAAAGTTGTGCTTGGTTTTTGTTACTTTTAATAATTTGACAAGATACTCGACACCGAATATAATATCCAGAAATATTTTAATTTCTTCGGTGATGAGAAATGTTATCCCCACCAGAAATACTGCATATGAAGATAATATTATATTAAATGTAGGGCAATTCTCCTGCGAGAAAAAAATCCTCACAGGGACTCATTGGTAATTTATATGTTCCCTGTAGTAATGTGGATTAAATCTTCACCTGTTCAGTTAAGCTCACGCAACTTTCCGTGGTGTGATCGTGGCTTCGGCGGCGGGTGCGCTGCGGTGGTGGATCACTTAATTCCGTCAGCGCGGTGCTGTGTCAACTGTGCTCTCGCTGATTACTTATGTAAACATGATCTCGGGGGTGTAATTGGGTGTGCAATCAATGGCGTTTGCAGCCCGTTGTCGTTTAGCATCGCAAATGAACTGCAATCACACCACCTAAAATCCACTTTGTATTCTGTCTTCATTAATTCAGCCACTATTTACCAGTGTTTACCGAAAATTATCGCAGGTCCAGCTCTGTGGGTTCCTAAAACTGATTTAAATATTTTGACACTATTTGTTTGAAGTTACAGTAGGTACTGCTGCCCTTTTTAAGACTAGGTACGTAGGTATTTAACAAAAATTATATTAGGAATAGAAATCAGAATCGCAGAGGTTGGGAATATTTCACCTTACTTCTTCCCACCAAGCCACCGGGGTTGAGAGCTTCTTACTTAATTTGAATTACTCTTTTTCCGCCGCCGCGTCAGGTATTTCAAACTGACAGTCTACCTCGATCACCTTAAGATATTGTTCATTATTAGCCCATTCAACGAAAGATTGTAGAAGGAATACAATTTTTTACTTTTTGACTTTATTTAGACTAGTTAAGAGGTAAACATACTAAAAGTCCCTACTTCTAGGAGGTAGGTAGGGTGCAGCGGCATACATACAAGGTAGGTACCTACCCTTTTCGGTTTTTTACATATCTCAAAAACTATGCGTCCTAGCAGCCTTGCTATACAAAATTAAAGCTGACAAAACTATATATCTATAACTATCTATCAATAACTAACCCATCGATATTAATTGATAATCGATAAAAATTAAATGACGATAATCAAACATGATGGGCGAAGCCATGACATGACGTATGTTATATTACATAGATCTTTACAAAAAAAATAAAATTTTCGTGCCTAGGATTTTAGAATTGATTTTAGCTATATTTAGGGCGCTGAATCTAAATATGAAATCAGTTCTTTTCTCCCTGCTCTGCTTTCTTAGATCAGAATATTTTAACATGCAGAAATATGCAGTTTCAATTCAATTTTGTGACGTTTTAAATGACATATACAAGGATTGGTCCTGTATATTTGCCCTATTGTTAGTCTTCTCTCTAGTTAGTTCCAAGAAAATCCACCACATAGAGTAAGAATCCGATAACTAATTAAGTGACCGTCAACGCTTCAACTAGACTTGAGGTTAGTATGTGAGTTCTCGTCGTGCAGGATAGATCGAAGTTGGTGGCCCCGCGTGATATTTGTATTTAGCAAAAGTTTGTTATAATTTAACCTAAACCGTACTGTGTTGTAGTTTGTTGTATATAAGTTTTCGAATAGAAATAAAATGAGTTTAAGTAGAAGAGGTTGTGTAACATCCTGATGTATTTTGCTACATATGCGGAGAATACACGTTAAAAGAAAACTGAAAGCTGTTACTGACTTTGTAAAGAGAGTTTATCATAGATACACTGGTGTTAGGCTTGGTGATCAAGATAAAACCTGGGCACCGCATCAGGTCTGTAAAACTTGTACAGAACATTTGCGCCAGTCGACTACCGGGAAAAGAGAAAGTCTGAAATTCGGTGTACCGATGGTTTGAGAGAAACCAAAAACCACATCTATGACTGCTATTTCGGCCTAGTAAATATTACTTGAATAAATTGATACAACCGTAGAAAATGAACTTATCCCGATTTAGTGCAAGATGCCTGGTCCCTGATGAGGAAGTGCCGATCCCAATGTTTCACCAGCTACCAGCGCTCTGTGAGGACAATTGTTGTCCCTCTACTGATCACGCTTATAATACTAATGAAGGTGATAGTGATTATGAGACGATGTCATCCATTCCTCAACGTTTCAACCAGGATGAGTTATATGACCTCGCCAGAGATCTCAACATGTCAAAAGAAGCTTCTGAATTACTGTTTTCCAGGTTGAAGGAGAAAAATTTGCTGGAAGAGGAAACCGAACTTACCTTTTACCGTACAAGAGAAAAGCATCTGCTGCCCTTCTTTTCTCAAGACCACAATCTTGCATTTTGTCACAACATTAGAGGACTCAGGAAAATGGGTCTTCCTGACTATTCTCCAGATGATTGGTACCTATTTATTGACAACTCAAAGCGAAGTTTGAAATGCGCCCTTCTATACAATGGGAACAAATATGGTTCAATGCAAATTGGTCACTCATCGAAAATGAAAAAGAATATGACAACATAGCTTTGGAGAAGATAAAGTATCATGAACATGCATGGGTGATTTGTGTGGGCTTTAAAACGGTAAAATTTCTCCTTGGACAGCAGAGTGGCTACACCAAATATCCTTGCTTTTTGCGCCTCTAGTATAGCAGAGACAAAACACGCGTGGCCTAATGATCCCCTTAGAAAAGAGTGGCCTAACAGAGAAAACATGGAAGTTGGGATAAAGAATGTCATTAAGACCCCTTAGTTGAACGAGAGAACATCCCGCGCACATCTTTCTTCCACAGCATATCAAGCTGGGCCTTATGAAGCAGTTCGTAAAGGCTCTTGTTAAGAACGGATCATGCTTTGCATGTATGTGAAAGAAAATACCTCAGTTGAGTACGGAAAAAATTAAAGCAGCAATATTTTACGGCCCGCGCAGAAATATTTGACGACCAAATAATAATACAATTCATTAAGGATCCTGCCTTCCTAAGACAGATCCTAAGACAGAAGCCTGAACATTTGTTACAGTTGTCGGAAATTTTCTGGGCAAACGCAAAGCTGAAAACTATGTTGATTTGGTAAACGAGATGCTTATGAGTTTCAAATCCCTTGGGTGTAATACGAGTATTAAGGCACTATTCACACAGTCACTTAGACCGTTTCCGTGAAAATTTAGGAGACACCAGCGAGGAACAAGGTGAAATATTTCACCAAGATATTAAAACTATCGAGGCCCGCTACCAAGGAAGATGTGATACGCACATGATGGCAGATTACTACTGACTGTTTCAAAATACATTCAAGAATGGCACGGAAAAGAAGCTTCCGAAATTTCAGTGACTAGTTGGTTTCGTCGATGACTTTTTGTCTATATATTTTCGTATAATATTTGTAAAATATGATAATAAAAATTCCGAGTTTAAATTCCGTGTCAAAATTAGAAAAAGTTGTTTACCCTGTGCACTATCCGTTATTGTTACTTAATCCGTCGTAGTGGCCAGAGACAGCGTAATCGAATTAATTGATCTGGATTTATTCAAGTCAATTTGGTACCCTTATGTTGATTAACTTGAACGCTGCGTTATGGTGTGTCGAGTCAAATTTCATTGGATAATAATTTACCCGCACATTGTGAAAACAAACAAAGCATGTGCAGTGTGCCTTGCTAGCATTTTATTCGAGTTGCAATGCTCATTTGGTTCAATCAGTGGCTGTCATAACGCCAGCCGGAAATTGTCATTCCCATGTTTTCATGTCTGTGTCATATAAGTTTATTATTAGTTATGGTTTTTTATTATTTGCCTTGTATCCGTATGTGTGTGCCAGCGCTAGGTTTTAACGGGATCATAATATATACGTGAAATTTACGTCTACGGGTTTTAGTTGTTATATAAGGGGAGCAACGTGAAAAAACAAAGCAATGGAATTACCTACTACCTTTGGTTTTCTCGATAACTCGATATCTGCAAGATCTACAATAATTTTTCGAATGTGGTGAAATATGTCTATATGATATTTAACGCAGATATTATTTTTATATAGATAGAGACGGATATTTACAAACATGTTATTTTCCTAGTTATACTTTTCTGCGCGCGACTGCCATTTGGAATTTCAGGAACGTACAAAGATTGATCATAATGAAAAATTATACCATCTTATATATTTGTTGTTAAATTGGCAAATTCTAACCACTATTTATTTCAAGAATAAGGGAAACCTCATTAATTAGTTCTTAATTAGTTCACTAGATCTAGTGAATTAGATTAGTTAGAGGCTAACTGACTTCTCATTTGAAGATTGAAGGAAACTACCAACGACCAGTGCCGTGACCAGGGAGAGGCACTAGGGACCCGTGCCCCCGAAAAATATTGATTTTTTTCCTATGGATGTTAAATTTGAATATTGGCTATAGAAAAACTTTAAGCACTTGCTCATTCTCAAATTTGGTGATAAATCACCACATTTGGCATCGCAATAATTACGAGGTACACAATGACGATTGCACTTCTTACTACAGGCAGTATTTTGTATCCGTATTTATAGACGACTCGCTTTTATCCTTTAATGAGAGGTTTAAGTCCAACTCAAATATTGTGACCGTTTTCATTTTTATTACCCTGTAAGTGTAACTCAACGTTACCAGCCATCGATTTTTACGAAGAAGATCTATGTGGAGCTGTTTACTCGGTAATTATAAAGCAGAGTTCGACGTCTGAAAAAAAATGGTTAAATGAAAAAGAATCCAAATAATCCTTTAGAAGTACAAAGGAAATGTCCTGAAGATTTTTTTCCTAATTAAGAATGTTGTTGAAAATATTTTCTATTTTATCTATGGCAAAGCATCCGCCGAAAGGAGGTTTTTCTGGTCTTAAGAGAATCAAAACATTTAAAGAAATTCCACAATTGAAACAAGACTCAACGGTTTGGCTCTTATGGACTTTCACAGGGACATAAATATTGATGCTGACTGTATGTTTGCATCAAAAAAAGGAAGACGCATGAACTTCAAATTTACATGACTTTTTCCCTTAATCATTTGTGGCCTACCTAATACCTATAAATAGACGAATGTAAACTTAAAACAATAAAAAACATGCAAACAAAATGTTTGTTATTTGATAATATTTTCTGCTTAACTATTTCAATCTATTCTGAGCAACTTTTTGACATAATAATATGCCTCCCCTCATACAAAATTCCTGACTACGGCACTGCTGGCGACGACAGCTTGAGTGATTTTCAGAAAATTGTTGTGGAAGACCTCTGAAACATACTAAAAGATAATTTCATAATAAACTGTTAACTATAAAATACACAGACATTCTACGTATCGTTCACATTCAACCATTGAAATAGCATAATGATATAAAATTAAATCGGTAATCGGTATACGCCTGTCAATAAAAGCATCAAACATCGCAAACGCGCATGTATTTACGATTTTTGTATATGTTATTAGGACCCCTGAGAGTAGTTTATACCCAAGTATAAACCCTGGAACCCGCAAACCTGCAACCCTGGAAACCCTGTGCTACTCCCCTGGTGCTCGAAATACTGCTAAATTCTGGCACCTGTTTTAGTTTTAGTTAAAAAAAACTAGCTTAAGGAAGAGTTTTTCGGGTATTTTTTTCCAAGAAGTGAACATTTATCGGTAGAGGCATTTTCTAAGATACATATCAGCTAAACTAATGGTTCTAGAAAAAAGTCATACCCACGAAATTGTAGAAAATTTAATTAACTTCAATTTGATTCCAAAATGGTGCCTCTAGGCCTCATAATTTCCTCCATTTGAGAGGCAGGGTATCGATATACATCAATCTCAAGAAGACGCCGATGCTGATTTAGTGATGACTTCCATCTCCAAGAGCTCATCGTTCGACCAGGTTTTCGTTATTCGGGAAGACGTCGACCTACTGGTCCTCCTCAGCGGCTTAAGCTCTGGACAGACGAACGTGTACTTCTAGAAAGGCGGCAGAGGTGGGTCATAGTACGCCTAATATCCAGCAAATTCCTTCACACGTGGAGAAATGCAGATACCAGGAGGGGCGGTTTTATTCCTCCATGTCATCCCAGTGGGTATTCCTCCATGTCTCCAGTTGGTGTGACACTGCCTCTTCCCTTTCGGGCAAGGCAAGATGAAGTGGTGCAACGTCCTCAAAAAACCCCACTGGATAGACCTCGACAGCATTTTCCTTGATCCAAACTCCAACAAGGAAGAAGTAGGAAGTAGGCTGGCGAGATTTTGATGACCTCTGCGGAGGAGAATGCTGAACCCCTACGATAGTCAGCATTAGTAAAATCGGCAGCAATGCCCAGAGTCAACCTTGCCCGCCTCCCGGCCACAGAGGCTGCAAAATATCATTATTGTAGGACTTATCATCAGTTGCAAAAAATATTGGGGACCGACAAAAACCCGTGTGACTGGGCCACCAGCGAACAAGGTAACATGCCCGTCACAATATGCGCAGAGCCCGCTCTTCAAGCCCTGCTTAGAGTTGTGGCAAATGCAAGAAAGTGTACATAGGGGCGTATACTTGCAGAAAGGCAGGGCTCAAGTGCTCTATCCTATGCTTCTTTTAGCAAGAGCGAAGTTACAACAACGGCACCCCTATCGTCTTGGACGAAGAGGACGAGGATTTGGACTACCCAACACCATATGACGACCCGCCTCCACCTCCAGAAAATGCCGACCCTCCTCCCCCTCACTTCTCCACTGATCCAGATATTTCTCTAGCACCATTAGGTTAGCCGGTACGTGTCTTGGAAAATAACCCTACCGATAATGATAATGTTAACTTTTTGGAAAATCTTTTCCTGGCTGCGTATCTCTGCAACCAATGGACACAAAGAGCTCGTGTTTGGCTTAAATTGTAGCAAATTTAGTTTGCTTTACAAAAATATAAGTGGGGACCGTAATCCGCTTCCTTAAGATAGTTTTTTTCGAAAAAAAAACAATTTCATTCTAAATTGTAATGATGGTAATACTCATCCGATCAAGAAAAATAAAAAACTGTTTCGTGATATTTGTCTAATGTTTCCCTTTGCAGATTTAAAATCTTAAAATTATGTATAAGAAATGACAATTTTAGCCACTGAGACAGTTAGAGGCATGCAAGCTTAGGTACTTGAAAATAAGACAAAAATCCAATACTTACTTTGTTTTTGAACAGTAAGAGATTCATTTTCAAAAATGAATTTCAATAAAACTCCCGTATATTCGAAAATAAGCGAGACAAAAAACGGTCAAATCTGTTTATTCGAATTGACTCATAGGCTACCGCGGTATACAAATTTTATCTAGATGTTGGTTTACATAAATTCTCGGTAAGTATGAAATTTTGATTTTTTGTAGGGGGTTTAGTTTACACCCTATATTCCTTTTTTTGAGCACGATAGAAACATGATATTCAGGCCATTTATTACCAAAGAAATGTCCAAGAATGTCCTGAAACTACCTGAAAACCGTATTTTGATTTTCCATGTTATTCAGAACACATATACATTCAAAATTTTGAATTATTACAATTTATTGACAAGCAGTGTAGATACACCGAAACAAAATTGATGTAAAATGTAAAACATAGATATTTACTGTTATTACATTTTCACAGGTCAATATTAAAATAAAAGTACAAACCCAGTTGTCGATCGAATATATTGTACAAGAACTATATCCTAAAAAGATTTTAAAAATTCATCGGTCATAAAATAATTGCTATAGTACAACTCAGAAATTACGCATAGAAATTTCAATATCTTAGCAAGCTCAGGTGAGGACATGCCCAAGGACAGGCTGTGCATAGCCCTGGCTACGGCCCTGGCATCTTTGATCAGATCCTAAATGGAAAACCAAAACAGAAATCAAATTTCATGTTATTGAGATGTAGTTATATTTATTGAGCCATCCTACCATATCCTCCGGTTGTAAAGGTAAAATGTATTCATTAAGCCTAACAAATATATTGGCTGTTAGCCATCATGATAAGGAACAAACTCAAATGATGATATTAATAAATACGTTACTTGTTTCAATCCAAGAGCGTTTTCAAGGCAGCCAGAGAAGCAATGATTTATGAAGGCCAGGTAGTATTTGACAAGTCATGGAACCCATAATGAAAACATCTCATGGACAGATCGCTAGTCATTTCACCGCCTCCTTCGTGACTTTTGACGCTAACTCGGCCCGATGATGGATTAAGCTAGGCACCACATCTCATACATATTTATGTCCAGTGCATATTGTCTTTAATTAGCATTTTGTTCAATCATTCCCTTTGCTTTTAGAACTGAACCCCCAAGGCGGGTTTTTACAAGTTTGTTTTAATACGTTTCAACACTCCAAGATTAAATTATGGTGTACTGTGGTACTATAGTATTAGCACTACATAGGTACTTATTATGTGGTTATTGGGAGCGACTTAGTGCGTTGAAAGCCCATCAGAGAAAAATGTTTTCTGGTAAGTTACGTCATACAAATCGGAGTAATTCTTCGCACCTTTTGTATAACCTATGATATAGCCAGCTTAGATCTTGCTAATCCGCTTTCATATTGTCACATTTCCATGCTCTTAGAAATCTTGGTATGTAAGACAATATGGGCTGCAAAATTATTTTAAACTGATCGCATTATATAGGTATACCTATCTTCAAGCCGACAAAATGCTCTTGTGATGAATTTACGCGATGAAATTTTCGTGGTAAGTGAGTGTAAGAGTTATATTGTGATGAACAGATTTTCAGCATCCTGATGAGTCAAGGTTTTGATTTGGTTGGCGATTTCTTATCCATTATGCATGAAATGAGATCCTAGTTTTCAGTTTTCAGAACTCAATAGTGCATATGACTCGGATAATAGTTTTAATTATTGTTACTCTAATCTGCCTATCGTAAATGTCAACCTCTTATCTGATGAGAAAACAGTTCACTCTATAAAAAACTAAAGATAATATAAGTTATAAAGCGTTGTGTGTCATGTGTACATGAAGACATAACCTACAACATTCGACAAATGATAGCGTACTGTTTGTAACATTGAAATATCAGACTAAAAAAATTATAACTTATAAAAAGTATAACTTTTCTTACAGCAAGCTAAAATCGTCACTATGAAGGCGTTTTCATTCAACAAGTTGTTATGTTTTGATATAATACTAATAACTAATCAATTTTAACACAAAACCCATCAAAATAATTCACTATATTAAAGAATAACTGTATTGCTTCTATTTCAAGAATTATTATTGACCCCACTTTACTACAAAACGTTCGATGGTATTAGGCAATGACGGTATCCAATGAATGCCAATGATGCCGATGTAACACGGCCGAGGAACGTGTAAAATGGATCCGTAATATTTGAAAGGGAAACCTTCTTATTCTGTATCACGTTCACCATCCAATTATTTTATGATATGACGAAAGGTATATAGTGTGATCAATATTTTGTTATACTACATGATAATGTCATAATGTGATGGGCGATGTATATAAAATCATTTGTTTTTCCTTAAATTCCTGGAAACCGGTTGCCGAAACTTGACAACACTGTTAAAAATGCGCTAGCAGGTGTGAAGAGATCGATATAATGAGGCTTTTTTGCTCGGGTTTTTATGTCTCATATTTCTATGTTACAAACTATAAATGGGGTCAACATTCCACACCGCGGTAAAAGTCTTTTTGCTTACAGCGCAGCCGTATGAGCCGTAACTTTGGCGCTGATACTACTAAAACATTCTACACCAACCACCAACAGTATTAGCTTTAGTGTATATTTGATGTTTGTCGTGTGCACGTGTGAAAAGAAAATTAGTGTATTGTAGTTGTATTAGTATTTAGTAGTTATTGTAGTTGTATTAGTATTTAGTAGTTATTGTAGTTTAGTATTACTGTAGAGTATTATTAATACTCGACAACCACTTCTTCCATTGCAGTCTTAAAGAAGTCACGTTTCGCAAAAAAGCAAACATGCACTTATTGCATATACCCCACACTCTAGCCATAAAACTCGCCGCTAGATCGATGTTTTTTTAATCACTAGGATTTTTCCGGAGAGTTGTCTGATTAGACAAAGTCTGAAATTGCTCAAATTTTTAGTGACGCTTATTCTAAGACGTGTACAAATGAACGAGCTTCAAACGCATTCAGAGTTTGTGGCATTGTTCCCTTGAATAGATTTATTTTTAGAAAGATTGTTTAACCGACATCTGTTACAGATCAAACAGAAAACAACGATCAGGAAGAAAGAGTTATAGTTCACGATGTAGCAGATCAAGCCGGACCTGCAGATGGCATTAACGAACACGGTGATGACGGAAGGTTTGCAACTCAAGACAATATTCAGTATTTTCCCAATCAAGAATTAACGAATAATAACAGTTCTAGTGAAGATGAAATTTCTTTACTTTCCATTCGTAGAATATTAGAAATACAATCATATTTCGATCTAGGAAGGAAAACCCCACAACCGTCCACCTCCAGAATCAATAAGAACAGAGAAAATACAATTAAATCTGGACCTGGGTATAGTAACGCCACAACCCTCCACGTCTAGAGTTAATGAGAATAGTGACCTAAGTGCTCATAGAAAGAAAGAGATTGGAGAGGCCAAAATCAAATCTCCAAGTAATATTTCACCATTCCCCAAAATTGTAGAAAAACAGATAGGGAAAGAGAAACAATCACAAATTTTGACTTCTATCCAAATAAATAAGAACTTGAAATTGAAAAACAGAGAAGGAAGAGAAAGAACGGAAATGAAATGCTAGAGGGTTTTTATCTAAAACATCAAATAAAACTAAAAAGTCAAAAGAAGAGAAGATATTTTTTGTCCTGGCTGTGACGAAATATATGAACAACCCCCGATAGAAGATTGGATTGAATGTAACAGGTGTCAGCGATGGTGGCACGAAAATTGTTCTAATTACGAGACTGGTGAATCATATGCGACTTATGTTCACAGGACCAAATTCAATTATTAACTCTATTGTTTTATCCTGTCGTGCTACTACTGTGCTTGTGATTTTAATTACTTATAAGTGATATCGACAGTATTTTTATTTTTGATAGTTACTGCAAAGTAATAATAGAAGCTGATACCTTCAATTTTAAATCGACCGTGAAGCAAAAACGTCTTAATGTCACATTAAAATATTGTTGTTGTAATGTGGCATAATAAAAAATATGTTATGATGAAGTTGTGACTGATTTTGCTGAAGAAAAGTAGGAAGAAAACCTGGAGGTTATATTATATCTTGCTTTTACCAAAATTGAAAATTAGTTTGAATTGTTTATTTTTTATTATTATAGGAGGACAGAAACATATTATGCCTGGGTTACTAACGTGCCTTAACGCGGCCCTGGTGTGAGACCCAACATAATAAATCTGGCGACGGCTCTAGGGTAGTCATAGCAGAGCCTAAAATTCTTCTCGGCTTCTATAACTGATTCTTGAATAGAGTTGTTAGTTCTCTTAATGTGTTATTATATAATGATGTTCTGTTAAATAGGACAGGATATGTATAATAATTATGATGTGCTGTTAAATAGCACAGGAGATGTAAAAATTATATACATTTCCTGAACTATGTTGAGCTACTTTGGAAAAAATTTATTGTTTATATTCTCGTGGTTTAATATTAATAAGGAGTTACAATACAAATAATTCTCTGGAATCACCAGAATATTTAAATATATAGCGCTAGAAAGAAAAAATACTACGTTTAACAAGTGCGGTTAGGCAAATTTTGCAACGACTGTTCTGTGGTCAAATAAATACATCAATTCTAGATCAAACTCATCTGTGTTGCCTATTGTTTCAATCCGACCCAAAATGATATCCGCTGGATCATAAGTCTAAAATACACATTTTTCGGAACAAAATGAAGATTATATTACAGAAACAAATAGATTTGTTTATTTAAATAATTTAGCCAATTTGGTAAAGTCCATATCATCAAAATTGGCGTGCACGTGATCAGTGACTGCACGAAGCAAAGACATGCTAATTACCTTTTTAGTGCGTTTTATTTGTCAGTCATATGTCACTGTCAATGTCAATGTTACTGGATAATATATTGTATTGCCTTGAACTGATTTGATTCAGAAAATTCCGTTGATCACATGCACGCCAACATTGATGGTATGGACTTTAGAAGCAGATGATTCTGCGTTACTATCATTATTAAAGAGACCCAATGCGAAATTAGAAATTACTATTTTGTTATAATAATACATAAATGTGTCTGTAACATTTTACCTGTTCTACTATGAAATTATCAACCATGAAAGTTATTAAATATATTCCCTACCTACCTAAAATCGTCACAGTGGTTTATTCTGAATTCTGCTTGGTAGCGTAGCGTTCGTAATACGTTCGGCAAGCATCACTTGGGTATGGGCGCTGGCATCACTATAGTGTCGATAAATTAAATAAGCTAACAGGATAAATATTTGAGAATTTATTAGCGTCTCCTCTATTACAAAATCGAGTAACCGATCCAGCATGGTTTGCGAAAGTTTTCCAAATATCATTAGGAAAAATAGTTGACATTTGTCCAACCTGAATTCCGTTACAGCCTTCGTTTCGTGTAGTCCACAACAATCTCAAGAGATGAATGCAGATCCCCGAATTCATAGAGTTTCAAGTTATCAAAGTAATCAATATAAAACAGGTGATCTGGTGCCTTTGGCCAGGGAAACACAGTACTACGTATTTTTAACAGTGAAAAAAAAATTAGGAGACACAACACCAATAGGGGGAAGCCTGAAATACTCCTCTCCTGAACGTTACGGTCTCTATCTGGACTTTAGCATTCCCAGATGTAATGGTTGTAGTCTAACTGGTTGTAGTCTATCTAGTGGTTGTAGTATCTGTTCATTTTGGTGGTTTACCCACTACATGGTGATCCTGTCAGGATAGCTGGCAGTGATCACCACTACATGGCGATCCTGCCATTACGTTGCTAACGCATGGTGCTATAGGGCGAATAATTGAAATATGGGAAATGGAATACGGTAAATGGAATAAGGGAGATGATGCAAGCAAACTGATACCTAGATGAATCAAGCGAGTAAGTGAAGTACGTATAATTTTAAAATGGAAACTTCCTAATCTAAAGAGTTGGAGCAGACGGAAAATGGTGCAGTCAATGCGAATTTTAGAGTACAGGAGCAAACCTTGGATGTAGGTGTGATGTTAGCTATCATATTAGCACGTATGGTACTCCAGTTGGTGATTATATTGTACAAAATATACAGAGACCAATTGAAGAGGAACGTCCGAAAAATATAGCAGCATCCATGGCGTCGATGAACCAAGTATGGTGTTCTCTTTTAGGTTTATTTTTATCAGATAAGAAGCAAATATATGGGCATAAATAGGAATAAGTTAACAGAAAGGAAGCAATGACGTATACAAAGATATTGTTAAGTGATAAGATGACAGAGACAGAAAATAAGTAATTACGTAAGTTATTATTATTATTTTATTTTAAGTGTAATTATGTTAGCCAATATTTTTCTGATGTAGCAGCTAAGTATTCAACCGAATCAGTAGTCAAAGTCTTTTGCGAAAATTCAAACTCTTAAAGAACCAAGCTTATCGTGGAAGCAGGTACGTTCAATACAGTACAAGAAGCAGTTGCTAGCTCCAAAAGTAGCACTTCTTAAATCATATACTGAATACACAACCTACTGTATACCAATAATGTCGAAACACTGAAAATACCCTTATTAAAGATCAAAATGAAGCCGACGTATCTAAGGATATCCGTTTAACATAAAGCTAAAAAGCGCTTAGATTCAACATCGATTATTAACGGCAATTTTACTTTAAAGGACATATACTTTATATCGATTAACTACTAAGAGCTAATCGTTGTTACTATGTTTGAATAAACTGATGTCGAGTGGTCTTAACTGTGTCTGTTCATTTTGGTGGTTTACTCACTAAATGGCGATCCTACCAGGATAACTGGCAGTGATCAACACTACATGGAGATCCTGCCAGGATAGCTGGCAGTGACTACCACTACATGGTAAACGAATCCTCCATATCTTTATCAATCCTTCATTTCAACCTTCACACATTTCCTCAAACGAAAATCCTCATTCCATTATGGTACTCCACTATGGTGCTCAAGTTAGGGAATGGTTGAACGTAAACTACGGACATCATATGAAGAAATGGTACCCGGTATGGGTTCTGCACCTTGGCCACTGCGTTCGCGATATCCCAAACAATAAAGTCACGGGTGTTGACCTTGAGTATTTTGTTTGGAGTTATGTAAAATTAGCGGTATATTGTACATCGGTGACCATAAGTGAATAATTAATAGTCAGTATATAAAAATTTTATGAGACATTACATACCGTAAGCTTATATATTATTCATGAGTAGTTATATAATCCACAAAATTACCTGCGAAGTGTTATTTCTTTGAAAATATTAGTGAAGCCAGTATATGCATGATACCTCGTCAGGGGCATGATCGATCAATCAATCCGGGTAAAAAATATATACACTCATGATTGATTTTTAAGAACGTTTAAGAGCTTTTGGCTATGGGAATTATCTACTAACTATGGAAGACTGCCCAGTTTTATAATTGCAGTTCATTAACTTATAATACACCACGTCATGTAGTATTTAATTGTGGAGTACATTGTTGAAGTTTAATAACTCTGTCGTCACTTGAACAGTAATTGTGCTGAATTATATGTTTGAGACTTTCTCAAATTATGTCCAATTTTTGCATTTAAGGAATCAAACAGGTTTCCCTCGGCGAATGGGGTCGAAACTGCTCAAAAAGGCCTGAAGCGATGCATTTCAAAAATTATTTTGAGTAATAACTAATTAATACATATTTGATTATATTAGTAAATAACAGAAAACGATTTTAATTGAAATATTTAATAAAATACTAGAAGTAATTAATAATATATTTATTTAATATAAATTGTCGCCTTTTAAAACGTATTACAAGGTAATATTTACAGAAATACAAAATACTGCTAACATTATGAATACTTACTTATATTTATTTCTTTGAAGTGAGCGGTCAGTGGATTATGTCCTCATGTGCCCTGAGTAAACGTAGTGATCCAAGGATCCTTCTGCATCCTACACGCTATGTTCTTTGTCGCTTGATGACAAGCCAGAATTATCTTAAGGTCAGAGAGCAGCATGTCTCCGCACATCCGAGAACACCTATTATCCAAACCACAAGCCTAACAGAATTACCTGTATGAGGCCTGCGAAATTCGAAGAGAATATCTTGATATTTTTTCCGTTTTATCATCTTTCAAGACGATTATTATCTCGGCCGGAGCCAAAAACTTTATAACGGACATCGTCTTAGTTTGATCTCAGTTTGATCTTAGACTTAGTCGAGAAATATTGTGATAATTATGAGCCCATATTGGCCTGATGGTGGAGAATGATTAGGTATACATCCAATAGATTTAGCACCGCTCATCTCCACAACGGACTCAATATTATTTGGAGTATAAATAGTACCGGTACATATCTCGTCTATACATTATGAGTGCCGAAGATGGTAGCATAGCTCTCGTAACGCCGCGTTATGTCAATACGCCGAGTCGGCATAAGCACTATAATATGCTAAAAATAAGTGCATGATGGTCTCTAGCGCCCTTCGACAGGTCCGACAGTTGATATCAGGGACCTGCATACTCATGCCGTGGCTACGTTAGTCAAATGTGTTATGTACACCGTCTTGGAAACTCATGATGAATCCATAAGTTTCAGATTTTAGCCTAACCGACCTCAAAAGGGCGAAGAAAAGCCTCTTGAATACCTAACCTCTGTCTCTGGTTTATATGTTCCTAAATAAAACAAAGTGTAATGACTTATGAAAATTCTGCTGCTGATGATTACTGGGTTTTGCAGCTTTAATATGAGCCTTAAGGAGAGCGGGTTAAAACTCGGTATTCGAGTTCTGGTCTTCCCGCTTGAAGTCTAAAATGAGTCCATATTCTGCTTTTCTTGTAGGCCTATATAGTAAGTCTCCAACCTTCGCATCTTCGTCGTCACGAGCCACGTAAAACCAAGGCTCTGCAGTAAGATTCTGACTCTATTGAGGAGACATGACGGTAGTATTAACTTCACAGCCGGCCCAGCGGTCACTTTACTCCCTGAGGAGACAGACTGATCTGAGGATGACAGCTTCCTGCATACTACCGGCTTTTTATTATTATAATTATTATGTAACCAATTATTCAAGCGAAATTGTTCCTATTACCTGTATCTAAAGGACGAAAATTAACTAAGAATATATGGTTAGGTTACTAAAATTGTCCATACTCAGCAGTGGAGTGATGGTTAATAGGTTAGCCTACTACTACGTCTGCTTTCAACAAGGGTAGGTACTAGAGGATACTGGTTGAAATCCCAGAAATGGGACACATTTCTTTTTTGCTTTTCAAAAACATTTTCACCTTCATTACACAAATAGCCTTTATAACAACGAGCTAATTTTGTTATTGATAATACGAAGGCCTTAAAGCAACATGCTTGAAGAAATCTTCTTTATTTGGGAAGAAAATGTAGAAAAGTATCTTTCTACATTTTTTAAAAATTCTTGATCGGTCAAACAATATTTTTTACAAATTTATAAAATTATTAAAATTGCAATTAGTTTAGTTGAAAGTAGAAGCCGAACTTGATAGACTAAGAGCTCACGTGAAAAAACCAAAGGTTTGGATCTAGAAATAAATAGTGTATAGTTTGTTAAATGCGTAGCCGCTCGCCACTCGCCGTTAGCTTGCAAGTGGTCAAACAAATTAGAAATAATTAAATTAATTATGAAAATAGTAGTATACAATCTCGTTATTTACAGCAGACTAAATTCGTGATTAAAATGTGCGGAAATATCATTGTTCCAAGTTACCAACTAGGCAGACGCGCTAGATGGTAAAACTTTTGAAAAATGTAGATAAAATAATGGTGATTCAATATATGAAAAGAAAATTTGAGCAGGCGGTCCCATTTCGCCGACAGACGTTGTCAAAAAGAATGTTTCGCGTTTGGTGGAATAGGGTTTTCTTTTAATTCTTTAAAATTAGAGGGCGACAGAATATTTAGGTCCAAGTACAGTTTTTTTGTTTTTCTCAAATATCGAATCCATGCTTTCAATGACTGGATCTAAAATAACATGATGGACTGCAACACTGAATTTTGAATAAGCATTTTCAATCGGATCATTACGAGAAAATTCACCAGACATTGTTTTAACTCTCCTAGTTCGTTTCCTAGGCAAATTATTTTCCAATTGCACATCCTCCCCCCTAGATTCAAATCCCTTTTCAGCCAAATTAATAAAATTACTTGCTTCTAATTTAATGTTTGCCATATCTCGCAAGTGCAGCAGAAACCAATTGTTGACTTTTTACGATATATAATCCGCTGGTTTGTGAATATTTAGACACGTGTTCGGTGATACTAAATACTCGAAGATAAATCAGTGCAAAATTGTTTCACATGTCAATAAGTGTTCCTTTAAATTTCTGGCTTTCGCTCTAATATCGGGAGTTATATCTTGCGTTTCTTCAATTTTGATTAATGTTATTATTATTTCAACATAGAACGCTTTAGTTTGAACTTTATATTTGCCGAAAACCCAGAATCAAGTTTTGTTTTTGGACCATATAGTTTCTCCAATTATTTGCATACTCTTGTTGGGTTGAATTGTTTTCCGATCACGCCATATGTCCATTCCCTTATGAGATTCTTTAAAGAAAACTGTTAAAATATTTAAGAGATTAAAAAACGCAGCAGCTGCAATTGAAGACTTGGTGCAATCACTTAATACTAAATTTAATACATGGCTGTAACACCATACATGCATTTGTCCAGGAGAATTTTTGCTTAACCAAGCCGTAAAGCCATTATACTGGCCTTTCATATTTGCCGCACCATCGGTAGCGTTTCCTATGCAATTCTTAATATCTAAATTATTGTTATATAAGACTTTTTGTAGTAAATTCATAAAGCCTTGTCCTGAAGAATTATTGCTGAATTCTATAGCAAGCAGGCATTCTTTAATATCATCATCTAAAACACACCGAATAATAAAATGATCTAACATTGATCTTTAACTGATACATCTTGCGTGGTGTCAAGTTCCACAGAAAACATTTTTTCTTTTTTTGATATCAGTTACTAGGCTATTTTTAGGCTATTTTTGATTAATGATGAAATTGTTTCAATCATAAGACATACTGTGTTATTTGACAAAAGTGTTAGCAAATTTCCCCGACCCCGTTTACGTTTACTCTTAGCCCTGATTTTCGTAAGAAACGGTCCCATGCTTCCTTATTGTTATGAGTTACCATTGTCACGTGCTCTCTTAATACTAAATCTAAAAACTAAATAATTTACCAAGAAGAATCACTAAATATAAAAAGTTGCCATGGTCCAAATTGATCGTCCAATGTATAAGCTCCTTCATTTTTCTTCGCTCGAAAACTGAGACCTCTTTTTCCATTAACTTATCCAATAAAAAATATCAATGATTTTTTCTAGAAACTAGGTGCTTTTTCTTAACTTTTCTAGTTTCGTTTCTAAAATGCTTTTGATCATAAAATGAAAAACTTCTACTGTCTTTATTTTCTGACTTCATAATATATAATTCAACACAATTTTCGTGGGTTTTACTAAAGTTTAATTTTTTCGTAAATATGACGCTAATGGTCAGCCCCGTCGCAAAAAGAGTTTTTGTCACCCGGTTTTGAGAAACATAAGCATAGAGTACAAAAAAGAGTTTGGATGATGTTGAATCATAGCTTAACCACTCCCGATTAGATCCATTTTCATGCAAATGCCCTTTTTCTGCAGAGAATGGTGGCGTCGAATCCTTACATGCTTGTTGTGGATGCTTCTTAAAAATAAATCAATATCAGATATTTTTGGTTTCACAAAAAAGTTTAACACTTCCGGAGACACGTCCTCCACTGGGATGTGTTCTAAAATTGTTTGATTTGGCTCTAGGCTGGTGGAAACTAGTGTACTAGCACTACATGAAAGGCTGTTGGATTCCATTGCCATGTCTTGTGTCTCGATCGTAATATCTTCTGTGATATAGTCAACCTCATCTGAAATGCTGCTTGTAGAATTTGGAGTTGAAGGCTGAATAATGCTTATTTTTTCCGGCACTGAACTAGGTTTATTAAAAAAAATGAGTCCTCTAGTACTCGAGACTGATGTGTAAACATCTCGTATGCGGTAACGGTATGCGGTTTTTTCATAAATATAATTTAAATATATATATTACGTATGTATGTATATAATTATATTTAGTTAAGTAATTGCTAATCACGTGGTTCAGAAAATATGTCAAAATGTCAAGACAATATTCTACACCCACCCTAATTATACCCTACACTCTACACCCTAATTATTTAACTGCCACAAGGGCCCTGAGTTCCTTGTACTTGCACTTGCATCATGTGCATGCTAACCGCCGCCCTAACAAAGTACCAAGTATACGAGATTTAACAAAGCATATAGCGGTCATATGATGGTGCAGCGGTTCAAACCCCGCTTTCCAAACCAGGGATTGCTGGTTCGATACTCATATTATATAGGACTTTTTTAATAAGGTAGGCAAACAACACATACACCATAGAGGTTGGCGCTGTAAACGCCATCTATCAGTTAGTAGCTAAATTAATTTAGTAGATAGGTACTGTGCATGATAATTGATGGGTTATGATGTCACATCCGCTTTCACATTTCCGTCCCATTTCCCGAAATTAACTCTCATATCGCTGTAATAGATGTTTACACATAAAAAACTATCTAGTTAACACATTTTCGGCTTCTATTTGTAATATCTTTTTCTTTTTATCGTGCAATCTTTCCGCGCCACCTTTACGCTTTTTATCCTCCATGGTGGAAAAAGTTAAAACTTTAGGTACATCAAATGTTATATAAATATATTAAAGTAATTACTATTTAGGTACCTATAAACCTCTAAGTATTTCTTTATACCTAGATTTTTATTTTATCAAGACTTGTTCTAGCATTCTAGCACAATGTGCAAGGTGTAGCCCCTGCAAATAGTTTGCAATAGTGATGTGTCGATACCACTGAACTCGGCCGGAATCGATTTTTTTAGAGAGAAATATCACTGTTACTATTTGTAGAATTACTACTATTTGTTTACAACCATCGCCCCGTATCACAAAGCGCTTAGGCGCAAAAAAAGAGGCGAAAAGACAATTTTTGATATCGTCTGCCGGCAAAATGGGACCACCTGCTCAAATTCTCTTTTCATATATTTAATCAGCATAATTTTACCTAAATTTGTTTTGGCACTTGCGTGCCTAGCTCATCCATCACCTAGGCAGGCTTGGGGATGGGCTGTGGCAGTCCAACTGCGACCTGGGAACACTCAACATCTTCCGCGGACGCGAGGTCCCAGATAAATGATAATGAGGACTAGAGTAATAAATCTCGGTAACTCAGAACCATACTATCATACATAAAAATTGTAGAGACTTTGCCACCAAGCCACCCGTAATAAATAGGATGGTTTGAGGAAAAGTACTCAGTGCTATGATGGAAGTAAAAACCAAAACCACTACACTCCGATACATATAGATGCATACCTACATTTTGAGCCAGCATTTATACTGGTATATGCGATCACGCGGTTGTGATTTTTCGGCATTTTCGATGGCGTCTGCTTCAAAAGTGCTACTATCTAGCTCGTCTGCCTAGTTGGTTACTTGGGCCAATGATATTTCCGCACATTATAATCACGAATTTAGTCTGGTATAAATAACAAGATTGTATACTACTTTTTCCAAAATTTATTTCATTATTGCTAATTTGGGTGACCACTTGCAAATGGCAGACGAGCGGCTACGCATTTAATGAACTACACACTATTTATTTCTAGTCAAACCTTTGGTATCTTTCACGCGGTTTTTTTCATGCGAGCTCTTAGTCTATGATGTGTTGTTGCTTCCCAACTGTATTTATTAATAAAATTGTCAATCTAACATTTTTTTATTTTAAATTTGACATTTCAGTAAATCATGTCATTTATATATATATATATATATATATATATATATATATATATATATATATATATATATATATATATATATATATATATATATATATATATATATATATATATATATATATTCCCAACTGTATTTATTAATAAAATTCTAAATAAAAAGTCAATCTAACATTTTTTGATTTTTTGATTTTAAATTTGACATTTCAGTAAATCATGTCATTATATATCCATGTCATTATATATACATATATATATATATATATATATATATATATATATATATATATATATATATATATATATATATATATATATATATATATATATATATATATGTATATATATATATATATATATATATATATATATATATATATATATATATATATATATATATATATATATATACATATTTTCGATCACAATCATTACCTACAACTAATTTCGTAAATCCCAAACCTTTCATTTGAAACAATTTTATCCTTTGGATTGTCTAAAAGTTGTTGTAATTTGTTGCTCGACGAATGAATCGCTGTTGTACCCACGTTTTTGAAAACCTTACTCAAACCACGAGTAAACCGGGATTCGTACGGGATGGATACATATTTTGGAGTCTCTATATCCTTTTGAAAGGTCGTAGAATTACAAAGTGTGTCCTTAAATTTACGCTTCCTAATTAGTTTTTCAACTATATCTCTAGGATAACCATTACTCACAGCTATGTCTTTAATTAATACTTTTTCTTTTTCAAATCTCTCATTACTGAGAGGGAAACTTAGTAAACGATGGACAAGAAAATTGAAACTTGCCATTTTATGTTGATAGCAGTGGTGAGTCATTAGGGATATATCTGATCGTACTGGTATCTTTTCTATGTATATCAAATTCTAACCTATTGTCACTATTTTTAATTACTAATACATCTAAAAATGGAAGTTTTCTATTATTTCCTAGTTCATATGTAAACTTTACAGAAGTGAAACGACTATGCTTTGAGTCCTATCATATTTGCTTAAAATTCAAAATTCAGGGCATTCATACAAAAAGGTATTATTACATTTTATGTACCTACTTACTCTTTAATTTTAGACCAGTGTTGAATACAATAAATGTGATTATGAATCTCATTACCATTATTTTATTTAATTAAGAACTTTTTTGGCTAAATGAATGGAAAACATTTGATATGGAGGTAATTTTGATCGATTCTATGTACTCAGAGTAACTTTCATTCCTAATAACCCTACAAGGGCCACAGCTGTTCAATTTGAAGAGACACCGTCCACATAAAAGCATATTTACGCAGTTTTGGACAATACTCACCTTACTAGTGCGGTCACCTGTAAAAATAAAGCCAGCTGAAAGAGTTAGCCGGGGTCCAGATCAGTTCATCAGACGCAGCATCATGATATTTTGAACGCGACCAAACTGGTTTGATTCTAATTACGTGTGGACACCGAAGACATATCTAGTTCTCGAGTGTTAGTTTATTAAACAAAAATAAACACCATTTTCAGTAGCGCAATGACTACCGTTATGGCAAACCAGTTAATTTGTCGACCTAAAGGAAATAGCTGAATGACTGCCGTGCATGAAAATCCGGAGTTGATTTAAATTGGAATAATACAATCGTACATGTAATAGAAGGGATATTTTATTTAACAGTACTATAAAGAGAAGACAGCCAAAACGAGTAAAAAGAGATCACCCGAACCATACTATATATATATATATATATATATATATATATATATATATATATATATATATATATATATATATATATATATATATATATATATATATATATATATATATATATATATATATATATATATATATATATATATATATATATATATATAGATATATATATACATATATATATATATACATATATATATATATATATATATATATATATATATATATATATATATATATATATATATATATATATATATATATATATAATATATATATATATATATAAATATATATATATATATATATATATATATATATATATATATATATATATATATATATATATATATATATATATATATATATATATATATATATATATATATATATACATATATACATATATATACATATATATATATATATATATATATATATATATATATATATATACATTATATATATATACATATATATACATATATGTATATATACATATATATATATATATATATATATATATATATATATATATATATATATATATATATATATATATATATATATATATATATATATATATAAATATAAATATATATATATATATATATATATATATATATATATATATATATATATATATATATATATATATATATATATATATATATATATATATATATATATATATATATATATATATATATATATATATATATATATATATATATATATATATATATATATATATATATATATATATATATATATATATATATATATATATATATATATATATATATATATATATATATATATATATATATATATATATATATATATATATATATATATATATATATATATATATATATATATATATATATATATATATATATATATATATATATATATATATATATATATATATATATATATATATATATATATATATATATATATATATATATATATATATATATATATATATATATATATATATATATATATATATATATATATATATATATATATATATATATATATACTATAAGTTACTGTATATTCTATGGTATATAAAAATAAAATTAATGATGCTTTGAATATTCTAATAGAGTTTTTTTTTAAATATACCATAGGATGTAATATACTGAACGTGAAATATGAAATTTTTGTATTCAGCTGAAAAAGCAGGTTCATCTATCATCTACAGGCAATCATCTAAAACGTTGTTAGAAAAGCATTATATAAAATATTCTTGGTCTTTGAAAACATTTATTAATACGGTAAAACTAAATGACTCACTAGATGTCATTTCTTTATATAAAAATATAGGAATTGACCTGCCAAATAATATAGGATATAATTGGGACGAAATTAAAAATTGTAGATACCTACCGTTAGAAGGTTTCTTATTTGCGTTAGAATTGACATTAAATTCACCACTTTTGCATATTATAAACTAATGCATATTATAAATAGACATATTATGGTTCTAAATACGTCGCGTATTAATTTTAACAATTCTTACGCAATGCGCCAGGCTAGCTGGCCAGCTGAGCTGTAAACAAGTCAGGTTAAGGGTTATGTTATGAGATTTTCGGTGAGATTTTATTTATTTATTTATTTGTTTATTACTATGTTGGTCAATGTTTATCGATTTTTTTATATAAGTGATGTAATAATATACCTATGTACACTTTTATAAAAGAATAATGTAAAAAGGGCCTAAATGTGGAAGTCTCCATATAAATAATAATCCGGTAAGTACCTACCACCTATCTAGATACCGCATTATTATTTAATATGGACATTTCTGTTATGCAAGGTTTTTCATTAACTAAATACACAGATACCGCACAGCAAGCTTGATACTAATGGAAAATGTTCCGAAAAACAATGGTAGGTATTGTGCTTTACACCTTTCGATCGAATAGATTTTCTGCACTTATTCCTTACAGATGACTACTCTGTTCAGGTCGGGGCAACCATGAACAAGATACATCAGTTGATCCTGATACTGAATAATGTGCTTTTTATAAATTTAAGTAGTCATGTAGTAGGCTGTAGGGTACATATTCTGGCCACGTTTAAAACATCTTATATCGTCTAGGAAAAAATCACTTATGTTTCCAAGTTTGATAAGGTTGGTACTCTATTTTCACCCATTTTCTAAACAACACTTAAAATCAATTATTTGCAATCAGAAAAAAATAGATAAGTTTGTGATGAAAACTGCGTGAAATAGGTAAATCAAAATAAAATTATATTAGACGTTATCTACCTAGAACACGAATATAAATACAAATTCAGCGATGTTGCAAGAAATATAGACGGGTTTTAAATTAACTCAATGAAATTATAATTTATTGTGTAAGAAACTGTTATTAAATAAGTTTATCCAAAACCTTATAGTACCTCTCAAGTTTTCATGCTTTTCTGATTATTTAAATGTCAGAGATTTCGTTCTTATTAAAATATATTTTTATCTAAATATTACAATCCTGTATAATAACTGTCATAACTTACCATCCGACAATATCGTAAAATTCAAGGACCATGTCAAACCCCTTCCACTCTGAACCATTTTATCAAGGAACAACATACGTTTTTATACCAATATCGGCTTAAAAAATTTGTAATATTTTTATTTTAATAATGTTTCATTAATTTTTGAACAGTGTCTCAGTCAACTAAATTATCAATAAATTTATTTGTTCAAATTATTTCACTAACACACTCTATCACGCCTACAGACGCCCTTAAACTTGGATCCCCGTAAGACAACAATACATTAATTTTTAAAATAAGAACCACCGCCAATTTGAGATCCTTACCTAACTAATATGGCCAATTCAACTGAATGATAACTGAGACTTTTCAAAACCTTTTGACGTTAGGAAACGTCTTACTTTTCACAACCAGTTACGAAAAGTAAAATATTACGCAACTGGTTGTGTAAAGTTCATTACATAGTAGGTTATTTAGACTTGACAAGCTATGAAAGTGACGAGCTGTCACACCGTTATAACCTACTGGATTGTTTATAAACGTATAAAATTCATAGTTTCCTTCACATAAAATATAAAATTGGTGAAAATTAGAAAAAATCTTGTATGAAACACGTTGGGAAACACTATTTTGTGTAACCCGCATCCTTTTGCGCAACTCGCTGGCGCTCGTTTCGCAGAAATCTACTCGTTAATCAAAATGGTACTTTTCCCAACTGGTTACATAAATAGCTATTCTCTAATTTTGACATTTAAAGTGACACTTTTCAAAACCCTTTGATATTACTTTTCACAGCCAGTTATGAAAAGTAAAATTTTACGCATCTGGTTTTATAAAGTTCATTTCGTAGTAGGTTATTTAGACCTGACAAGCTATGAAAGTGACAAGCTGTCACACCGTTACAACCTACTGGATTATTTTTTAACGTATAAAATCAGAGTTTCCTTCTCATAAAATATAAATTTAGTGAAAATTGTTTGGTGCTGTTCGTGGAGGCTGTGGAAGAGGAGACAATCCAACGTCTATATAGTTTGCCGGCAGTCTGAAAACCCAGATTTTGAATCGTTAGACGAGGCAGAAAATAGTGGGTCACAATTGAGAAGAAGATGCCCACTAACTACTGACAAACCTTTCTGCATTTTTAAGCGTTGAAGAAGAAGTCACGTAATCTATAACTTCCACATCGACAACATCTCAGCAGATGTTAAATGAAAATGTGGCTGATTCAATAGCCACATTGCTGTATAGCAAGGAGCAACATCAACACTGTCAGTTGCTTATGTCAGTGGCTTTATTGTTAAGAAACTGATGGAATATTTGGATTGTGAAACCTGCCGCCATTAATTGATGTCGAGTCAATCATTAAAAGTGCCAAATTTTTGTGGCTGACTTGTTGTGCAGACTATAACGGAACTGTAATTCACAACATTGTGCGACCTGTCTGGAAAATTGGAGTTCCATGGCGGTGTAAGTGAAAATATACAAGCAGTAAAATACGTAAGATCAACTAAGCGTAAGCTAAGGACATTCAAACATCAATAAATTTTTTGTGTATTATTTATTGTTTCATGTTGTTTTTTTAGGTTTTTTAGGCAGTTTCGGTAATTTTTAGTTTTAATCATCACCTGATGATGCTAATTTGGTTATCGAAATGCACTTCAAGTTCAGTGTAGTGTTTCGCTATTAGTAGAAAGTCATCTTTGGATATTGACTTAAATGCGAGGGACATTATTTGAACATACCGTTTTAAATATTATAGGCATATTAACACGATCTTGTTGCTAAAGCGATATCGAGCTGAATTGTTAAAATTCCAACTATGGTGATGGATAATCCATACAAATTATATGATATTATAAAAAAATGTTTGAATAAAAAATCAAAGATACTTTTCATTTGTATACACGATTTCGGTCAACTCAAAGATACTGGATAGGGCTGGAACCTTTGATGTAACTGTAACACTCGGAGTAGTTTCCACAAACACCAAAACACTTTCACTTCGCTCGACGCGCGTTTCGCCAACCAAGTTGGCATCATCCGGAGACGATTAAAACTAATCTTAAACTACAAAATCTACCATATTTATACTATTTTCATGGTGACGTCACTAATGATATCACCGTGAAATTTACGCGTGACTAATCACGCTTCAATGATCGGTTGCTAAGTAACGCGTAAAGCGGGCTACGGTATGATATCACCGTGAAATTTATGCCTGACTAATCACGGTTCAATCATCGGTTGCTAAGCAACGCGTAAAGCGGGCTATACGGTATAGGTCCCTTGTCGCTATTCATACTACTATTACATTTTACAATTTCTATGCTCTCAAATGCATCCAACTGTCTATTATTGGTCACATTTCTAACTAATCTTAAATTACTAATATCTATTCTATGATTGTTGTCAAAAGCATGTTGTGCAACACTAGACTTATCTGTTCTTCCATATTTTAGATGAGCCATATGCTCTTTAAATCTGGTGTTAATTGATCGTCTCGTTTGTCCAACATATTTTCGATCACAATCATTACAACTAATTTCGTAAATCCCAGACCTTTCATTTGGAACAATTTTATCCTTTGGATTGTCCAAAAGTTGTTGTAATTTGTTGCTCGACGAATGAATCGCTGTTATACCCACGTTTTTGAAAACCTTACTCAAACCACGAGTAAACCGGGGTTCGTACGGGATGGATACATATTTTGGAGCCTCTATATCCTTTTGAAAGGTCGTAGAATTACGAAGTGTGTCCTTAAATTTACGCTTCCTAATTAGTTTTTCAACTATATCTCTAGGATAACCATTACTCACAGCTATATCTTTAATTAATACTTTTTCTTTTTCAAACCTCACATTACTGAGAGGGAAACTTAGTAAACGATGGACAAGAAAATTAAAACTTGCCATTTTATGTTGATAGCAGTGGTGAGAGTCATTAGGGATATATCTGATCGTACTGGTATCTTTTCTATATATATCAAATTCTAACCTATTGTCACTATTTTTAATTACTAATACATCTAAAAATGGAAGTTTTCCATTATTTCCTAGTTCATATGTAAACTTTACAGAAGTGAAACGACTATTTAATTTGGAAATGAAGTTTTCTACATCCGCAATCTTAGTGTCAAACACGGCAAAAATGTCATCTACATACCTAAGCCAAATCCTAGGAAAATACTCGAAATCTTCTTTTGCTTCAGTTTCAAACCGACTCATGAAGACATTAGCAATGAAAGGCTACTTTCGCAAGTAGCAGTAATTAATGGTATATGATAGTTTGAAAATGTGGAAGGTATGAAAAAACATGTTTTTGCATGTTTTTGGAATGTTGGCTCATATTTTTGGCAAAATATCCTGTACGTGACATATATCATCAACCACTATGGTGAACAGTAGACAGTGGTATTTGATGGCTACGGTATTGTCCAGAGCACCAAAAGAGCTGAGCAAAAACGGAGGGGGCATTTAAAAGCCTCAGTTAATATCTACTTTGATGAGACCATGTCTTGCACAGTTGTCTTGCAGCAGGATAATTTTTGGCTAACGAGCCCAACAAAACCAGGCTCATCAACAAAAAAATGGAAGCACAAGCACTAATAATGAAAGTAGTTGCAACAGGAGACGCTGGCATCAAAATCGTTGGCTGTGGTTTACAGGTAGCTGACCAGCACCAAACTGTCACAGTCATAGTGGAGGATATAAACCTGTTGGTGTTGCTTGTTACACTAACCCTCCCCCTGAGAAAGAGATGCTTCTCTGTAAGCCAAGCAGGGGAAAAGTAGAGTCACGCTGGTATAATATGGTAAACCTCCAAAAGCTTCCATTTGCGAAGACCATTCTGTTGCTCCATTCATTTAGTGGGGGAGAAGAGGGTAGCAGGGAGGCCTGGTGAAAGTATTTTTGAAGGTCAGAAAGAGCAAATCTGAAACGACTACGACTCCAGGCCTTTGTTAAAGCCCCTACAAAACCAGAGTATGATTTTACGGCACTTGCACTGCTCGCCAACACTTCCTTAGAGTGCATTTGTAGGTTTGTAAGTTTCTATCAGTATATGCTTGTCTACAATAATTTATGTTTTGTAGTGCTTAGAAGATTGTATCACATTTTTTTAAACTACACAAAGGACTAATTATTGTTTGCAGCCAACTGCTTGGGGATGGATGAGGAAGATGGATAGCTTCCTCACTCCTGTCACAAGCACGGGCCAAGTTGGGCCAGAATACATCCTAATAACATATTTTGCACAACTAGTTGCAAGGGGCGTTGCGGGCAAAGCAGGTATACCTTGCTCGCTTGCGTAACAACGCAGCACTTTCCGCACTTCGTGTACAAACGGCCATCCAATCGTCAACATCAACGGCAACGATGATGCTGATGATCTTGACCAAGGCCATATCAATTACTTGAAATGGCCTTGCAATATTTGTAATATTAAAAAAAAATACTTATTAAGCATTACCTACCATAATTTTTTCCAGTTATTTGCATTATCAATTTCACGTACACCATTACAACTGCTCCTAGCGAAAAACTTAATAGACAATTTAATTTGCTTTAATTTTATATATAATGAATTACTTTTTCAGTAGGACGCTAAGTTTTGGAGATAATAACGAAAAACCTACAAACCAGACCTTTCTACCCGCTCCCCCTAACGCAAGATGTCCACGGCTTTAGACTTTTGGTATGTTACTCCTAAGGTCAACTCTCAAACTTAAAACAATAATCTGCTTAGCACTATTTAATTCCGAATTTATGTCTTCGTCTCCTGGCCTAAAAACAATATCTTAGGCAACAAAAGTTTTTATTAAATATGCAACCCCCCGACACATTCAACAAACATAAGATAAAATGCTTTGAGTTATTGAATATTTTATATATTATTTAGTTTTAGCAAAACAAGACGTTCAAAATTTTTGTCAGTCAATGCATATCGTTGAGGAGAATTTATAAAAATGTAGCCCAGGAAAATATTCGCTCCACGGGATCTGAAGAAGGTAGTATGCAATTATACTTTAAAAATATGTTTTAACAAGCTGTATTTATGTATTATTTTCATTTCATTGAATAACTGTAATTCAAATTCTTTTAGTGCAATGATTTCTATTAATTTTGCGTGGAAGCTTCTGTTGCGGTGGTTAACAAAAAAAAATCGACTACTTGTCATTGGCTATTTTTTGCTTCTGATGCGAAATAATTTTGAGCCCTTACGAATTTCTTTGCCGCATTTATAACCATATTCTTGGAAGACGGATGATTACAACAAGCATAAACTATGCTTGTTAAAATAAGCTTAGAGAAGGTGACTATTTTCGACGACGATATTGACGACGAATTAGGTGATTTTCCGCAGCTATTTTCATCTTTTTTGAGTATTCAACACTAAAATATTTATCTTTTTCAAAATCTCTTTTTTTATATATACAAACACCAATGGCCTTTACTGTAATTACAATCTGAACTTAGATCAATGAGTAATATTTCTCTAACCTAATTTACTACTGCTACAAAACTTATATCTAGGACTTATTCACTAGTGTTCCTTATATTTTTCTAATACTTAATTACACTAATATTAATGTGTAGGCACTGTTCTCTGCTTTTGCACTAACACAAAGTTATACTAGCTCGAAGGGTTTGATCCTTTTGAGCCTTCTAATCTGGTTTGTATTGTCGATGAGCTGGATGGCTTCGACATTGACGTGACGATGAAGTCGCTGTTCGTGACTTTTGGCGAAGTCACTGATGGTCTGGTTAACGGTGTTCATTCCCATGTCCCTATGGAGGTCACTATTTCTGAATACCAGGGAGCATTAACAATGCTCCTTAATACTTTGTTTTGGAATCGCTGGATTATATCTAGATTGCTCTTACTGGCACAACCCCACAGCTGGATGCCATATGTCCATAGGGGATTGAATTTGTTTGTACAAAAGTACTTTGTTATATATTGACAGCGTGGAATTTTGTCCAAGCAGCCAATACATTTTTTTAAATCTGATATCTAATTCTTCCTTTTTTTACATGAGCTCTCCAGCGTGCTAAGCTACGTCCAGTGTTATACCAAAATATTTTGCTGTATCAGCATATGGTACTTGGATATTGTTTATGCTAACAGGGATATGTCGGTCTCTTTTGTTCGTGAAATAAACATGGGCAGATTTACTATCATTTAGTTTGATTCTCCATTACTTAGTCCAGGTGTTGATTTTGTCAACTGATATTTGCAGATTTATTGCCGCTTCTTGGTGATCTTTGCCTACAGCCATTATAGCAGTGTCATCAGTAAAGGTGGCTATCGTGTCATACTCTAATTCAGGAATATCACTGGTGTATAGTAGATAAAGGACTGGCCCTGATACACTTATGGTACTCCTGCCTTGATTTCTTTAGGTTCAGAATAAGCGTCTTCCTACTTAATTCTTTAAGCAAAATCAATAGCTAGAATTAAGCAAAATATCTTTGAAAAAATTTAAATTATTTAAAAAAACAATTAAATTATAAAAAGTAAATAAATATTTTTATAGATTTCAAATCTTAATTTTTAATACAAAGATCAAAGATACTTTTCAGAATGATTTGTATACTAAATCAAAAATAATTTTCCGCAAAAAGAATTACAACCAAAATATTTAATTAAAAAATCATTTAAATCCCAAAAAAAAATAAATCTCACTGAATGTGACAGCTCTGCTCTGACCTGCTTATGCGTGTCATTATAACGTAACGTAACCTACTAGAGAACTGATATCTGATCATGTGACTGCACCGAACTAGCCGCCTGTTTTCGCTTTCAATAACATTATTTATGTAAATGTACTTGTTATATGCACTGTTGATAAGTGCACAGACTGACATTTGAATTTATAATGTTTATAATTATTGTATTTATGTTAAGCATTATTTCTAATTGTAGGCTATCGTTGGATCTCGATCTGGCTGGAATAATTTACAGCATCTAGAGCCCCGACAAAATTAATGTGGGTGGCTTAACGAAAAGTTGAACTAATTAGCAAGTTAAAGTAGTGACATAAAAATAGTAATAATAGTATAATTAGACCATTGTTAGTTACTGCATAGTTTAGTTATTGAAATTAGACCATAATGTGATTAAATTAACTAGATTAGGGAATATAAATTTTGTTGACGCACAAGATCAAGATCTATCTGAACCTTAGGATTAATATTTTCATACATATAGTTATTGCTAGGCAATAAAAAGTAACTATAAACAATACAATACAAATTTCAATAAATAATCGAACATCATTTTATTACTATTTATCACACTAGCCGTGGAGTGCATACGGAACACGGCTATACGGCATACGGAGTGCATACACTAGCATAAGGAACAATTAAAATGTGTAACTTTGACAGGTGAAATCCACAGGGTTATAATTTAGTAACTAGTTTGCTGTTATTTGATTTTTCATTAATGCTTATTTGGAAATGCTGCGGGTTTATACATGAGACGAACAAGTGGATATCTGAATATGCTTCAAAACAGGTCCAGGTTTTTGTACAAATAGTTAACATTTTTAAAGTTACTCTTACGCGCAACGCAGACGCCGTAGCTTAAAAATCGTAAAAGTTTAACGAATTTTCAATAATACGCTCCTTTTTCGCGGGTTTTCCCATCCGGTATAGCTCATTTTGTATATTCCTCAATTGTCTACAACTTTTGTATTGTAATCAAAACGGTTGCACGTGCAGTTATTGCTAGAAACTTAACATTGAGTAATTGGCCCATAACATTGAAGATTTCATATTTGATCAAAGCTTTAGGAAGCAAGTATTTCCATTCCATTCAACATGTTTCGAGAAGAACCCGTAGGTATTTTCATTGATTCAAGTCTACACGTTTATATGCTACTCCTATTTCTCTCTGGATATTTTTGGCAACAATTCCGACCCAGTATTTCCTGCATTCACCAATTCTGGAGTAATTCCAGAAATGGAAAATTCAACATCATTTTGCATTTTTTTATTTGTTGCAGTTTGAGTTTTCGAAAGAAAAGTAAATTATTATACTTATTAAGATATATCAGGATTGTAAAGTTAACATTAATATATTTCCATAGTTATGCAAACAATATTTAAGAGATCATTTATTTGTGAATATAATTATTCGCGTATTATTTTCAAAATTAGAGATTTTAATTTCTATCCATTTTTAAACTATCTGCTGAAAAATAGTATGTATGACTCCTAGAAAAAACAATATTCCTGGACTATGTGCTGCTTCATAATCTCTATCCAAATTCTCCAAATTTTCTGTCCATTTTCCTCACATAATTTTTGCTCTTAATTCATCTCCGCAAAAAGTTCTCTTTATTAATCTCCGTAGAAAGTTCATCATCAACAGGCAGATGATCATCTTCTCTCACATTGCAATGTACTTATATTAATTATTTATATTCACAAGTAGTCTTCTTTAATATTTTCTAAGCAAATTCTAATGATTTCAATCTGCTAAAATTTGTATAAACATATTTATTTGATTCCCTGATCCAAAATTCAAAAACGTCTACAAATTCATTGATATGTTTCCATATGTCGGTCGGAAAGGGAAGTTGAGCGTTTACCGTATTTAAAGCTCGGAACAGTAATTCCCCTATATTTACCCTTTATTGAATGTTTTCACAGGGGACATTTATAACCGTCAAGTCCGATAATGAGTTCTATTAGGCCACTTGAAAGCTAACTGGACGGGACAGTTTCCCGACGAGTAGTCGATGGGAACGTGTGAAGCGTCAACATGCTCTCAATATGCACATATTATGAATATGTCGCGTGATTAGTCGACTATTATACTGTTTACCGGTGGGTACTAACGGGCTCCGGTTTCAATAATGCAACAAAAACAGGAAATCGCATTGAATGCATAACTAGAGAAAAAATAATTGTGAGAAATTTTGTAATTCAGGAAGATATTGCAGTAGGTATATATTTTTTCGGAAGTTTGTCCACTGGCGTTTAAATAAATGTACAGGTGTTATTCGAATGAATGCATGTTAGTATTAAAGACTAATACTAGAAACTTAATTAGTGAAATAGAACTGATACTACACTGCTGGTCAATTGGTTTGATTATTTCAAAAATTTTAATGTAATTTTGGATGCATATCTTCTGACTAATATGGAATAACAAAATACGGTTTTCAGGATATTTTTGGAAATTTCATTGGTAACAAATGGCCTCAATATCATGTTTCTATCGCCCTCAATAGGAATATAAGGGGTGTAAACTAAACCCCTACAAAAAATAAAAATTTCATTCTTACCGAGAATTTAGGAAAACCAAAAGCGAGATAAAATTATTATATCAGGGTAGCTAGCCTATGGATCAATTAGAAAAAACAATGTAACCGTTTTTGAATATCTTGCTTATTTTTGAATATTCGGGGGTTATTGAAATTAGGATTCTTTTTTGAAAATGCATCTCTTACTGTTTAAATACAAAGTAAGTAATGGATTCTTTTCTTATTTTCAAGTAAGCTTGCATGCCTCTAACTGTCTCAGTAGCTTGAATTGTCATTTATTATACAGGGTGCTTGGAAAAACATTTAATAAGCATGTATCACAAAAAGTCTGTAAACTTCTGTGAAATTTGTATCAATTTGTTAAGAATTTTGAAGGTCCATTGATTATTTTGGTTAATAAACGGAGTGAAATTGGAATCAGTTGACTTTAGCATTTTAGCAAAAGATATTTGTAACAGAGCAAGATTATATTTAATGCATGTAAAAATATAAAATAAAATATAATAAGAAATATGCGATAAATATGAATCCGAATATGATTTAATCAGAAAAGGCAGAATTGTATTGATTTGCGGTATCCTGTATAATATAGCACTTGTTGACATGACTGGAACAGGATCCTGTTTGGAAGTATACCTACTGTATGATGCCGGATTAGCATTCTCTAGAGCACCGCAGGAAATGTAGATAGTAAAGTGTGGCCGCGTTCGGCATCTGAAATTACAATATTTTTAGTTTATAATGCACACGGCATTTTCAGGTTTTCCCATTTGGAAAAAATGAGAATCCTTTTATTTTCATTTTATATATACAAAACTGGCCAAATACTTCGCAAAAATATTTAAATACTTTCAGAATATTTAAATCCTACCTATTTTGAAACTACGGTGAACATTTTGAAAATATTTAAATACTCTTAAAAAAATTTAATCTTTCTGAAAAGTATATAAATACTTTTGGGATATTTAAATATATTCAAAATATTTATACACAGTCTGAAAAGTATTTAAATATTTAAGTATTTATTAATTTAAATAATTTTAAGTATTTAAAATTTAAATACTCAGAATCATTTGCACATTTGGCTTTTAAAATAATAGACTTAAAAGAAACGACTATTTATTTCCACTTATCTCCATCTACTCGGGAAATTCCCCTTAATTTTCCATTCTCTATCACCTCTTAAAATTAATGTATTATAAACTGAACCACTCCGTATAAATCAAAAAAATTTAAAATATTTAAATCAACTAGATAAATAAAATTAATAAATAAGAAAGTATACCTAGGTATCTAGACCTAGGTATGCACGGGGTGAATCCTCTAATTTGATACCCCCATGATCTCCGTAAATAATGAGGTATTTAAGAACTTACACACACCCAATGCTAAAAATAAGTACCTATACATAAGAAAAATATAAAAATATATAAAAAAATATAAAAACATAAAAAGTCAGAAATACACAAGTAATGAATGCTGTATATGGATATATACACAAGCGACGTAGGAACTACGAAATAAGAACCCATATGAGTTATGAAGTTCATCGAACGCCTGTTAAAATAATACTAATGCCAGTGTTGTCACAGGTTTAGTCTTGAAGGTACTGAACTGACTGTAAAAGCGTACTGAATTTTAGGTTAACGTACTGAAATGTCAAATTGTTACAGTAAACCAAAAACCCTGCACAAAACACAGACACAAAAAACATCAAAAATATACCTATTATAGTTTATAAAATTAAATCAAACAGTATATTCTGCCCATCTATCTTTTTGATGATTTTCTAATATATTGTCTATAATTTTATGAATAGAAGAAAATATAAAAACGTACTGAAATTTGTAAGCGTGGTACTGGCGTATTGTTTTTCGCCTTTAAGTACTGATAACGGCACGAACGTATACAGTGGTACGGTACGACTGTGGCAACACTTTCTAATGTTTGATAAGAGAACCCCGATGATTTCAAAACTCGGCTACATCAGCGCCACCTTATGTTCCAAACCTGTTTTCATCACGCAAATTACCATATATACTTGCGCATCTTTAAGAACGTCTGCAGTCAACGACAATACGCAAAAGCGATAACTGCTTCTCCTACTGGAAAATAAAAAGGTCATCAAGTCTCAAATTGAGATGTTTCATAATATAGATTTGAAAACAACAAATTTTTATTATAATATTGTAAATACATGAGTATATGGTTATAATAATCTGACAATCCGCGGCTCAGTACTATCGACCATATTAGTTGGTTAGGAAAATAAGGGCGGGTAATTTGAAATGGGTTCCTAAACATATTTCAACAAATTTGAATGTGATGTATTTCTTATGGGATATTCAAAAATATAGGTATACCTACTTCGGACGGAAATTTCTCGGGTTATGAGCATTTTTAGTATTTAAACCTATTATACGTCAAACTTTGAACATATTTCTCTACAATTGAAGTTCAATTGTCTATAAAAATGCCTATAAATTAAATTTTTTGTTTTCCGTGGACGTACGTCGTATATTAGCTATTTCAATAATTTTTGACGTTACAGTCGTTGTCAAATAATTTTAAAATAATTTTAAATTACAAAATAAAATGTCAAATAATTTTTTGATTAAATCTGATTATAAATGACCATGATTATGGCTAAAACGTTGTATAGCATTCGTGATTTAGTCGCGTTTTATCCACTGAAGAAAATTAATTTTTTGCGTGGTTTTATCCACGCAAGAAAATGCTATCTAAAAAACTTATACAATAAATAACTATTATCCATAGTACTTATAGTTATTTAACGAACTAGTGTATTAATGACAGCGATTAATAATCGAGATATTTAATTAATTAACGAGATTATTAATCGCGTTTTAATATACGAGTTAGTTACAATATTTTTCCGTTGACTGTACTTTGAAGAAAGTGGAAAAAATCCTATTTTCAATTTTCATTTAGTATCACAAATCTGATTTGTGTTTGTAAATATTTTTATTTAGGTACGTTAGAAACAGTGCAGTTATTAAAATTGAAGGCATAGATAAATGATTAATTTTATGATATTCTGAATTAAAATTTAAGTTTATGTCGTTATCTTGGATGATTGTTTCGGCGCTGGTAGAACTAGTATGAGGTGTTTTGCGTTTCACAGATTTTTTTAGCTACCTATGTTAACTTTATTTTGTACTGAATTTTCAATATATCCTTCTGCAACAGCAGTGGATTTCCAACCACCCAGTCGTTTAATGGCTGAAAAATCTGCACCACTGTCAGAAAGTATGGAGGCAGAAGAAGACGTTTTACAAAACTACATTTCAAATATTAAGCGTGACATAACATTACTGACAGTGACATGTTGACGACAAGGCGTCTTGATTTGGAAATTTAAATGTATGCTAATATTTCACTAAAATCGTTTATTAATAGAAAATCATGCATTAATAGGGGTCATTAATAAACGATTTTGTATACATTAATTAACCTCGTAAATACACGGTCGACGGAAAAGTTAATTAATTTATGTTTGTTGTTTTAATGATACAGATTTCATTCTTATTAAAATATATTTTTATCTAAATTTTACAATCCTGTATAATAGCCGTCATAACTTACCATCTGACAACATTGCAAAAATCAACGATCAAGTGGAAGGGTTTCATATCCCTTCCACTCTGAACCAGGTTCAAGCATCAACATACGTTTTTTATACAAATATTGTACTCAAAAATTGGTAACGTTTTTAATTTGGTAATGTTTAATTAATTTTTGAACACTCTCGGTCAAAAAAAATATCAAAAAAAATATTCAACTTTTCTATCGTCTAACGACTTTCTATCAAGACTACAGGACGCTCTTAATTTGAGTCTCCAGAATATGACAATACATTCTTTTTTTAAAATAGGAACCCGCGCCAATTTGAGATCCTAACCTAACTAATATGGTCAATTGGCGAATTAACCCAAAGACCGATATACGCAACCAGCCGACGTCAGGCGCAATTGCTGACGTCAAAATTCGCAAAAATTAAGTACGTACGAACGCCGCTAGATGTCTAAAACTTAAGCTTAACTCGAGAATAGAACTAATCAATATCTTAGAATGCATCAGATTTTAACAAAACCTTTCCACTATGTCAAGTGACCATCCATACCTATAGCGGACAGAGAAGTAAAAGGTACCCTATACAACATTTATAACGGCGATCGAAAAGGAGCCGTTGGCCATGATATGATCTACGCAATATTTTTACCATCCTACCATCATACATGAAAATGTATTTATTATGCAGTTTGGGTCCTCAACACCCAGAATTAACTGTTAGATAACTGCCACACACACTGTAAAGAACATAATATAACTAGTATTAAATTATAGAATGTGTAATATTCAATAATAACTATCATACAAAAAATAACTATTTTTTTACTTTAAATTTTACAATAAATTTTTTCCTTTTCAAAATTTCTGAAAAATATTAATATTTTTCTAATAATTTAGTAATGTAAATATGGCCATCTATAGTATAGTATAGTAGAGTATATAGTATAGTAGATCTCCTAAAATATCTAAAACAAACACCTCAGCTTAGGTCCTACCTACCTCATTTTTTTACTTTAAATTTTACAATAAATTTTTTATACTTTTCAACATTTCGGAAAAATATTAATATTTCTCTAATAATTTACTAATGTAAATACGGCCGTCTATAGTATAGTATAGTAGAGTATATAGTATAGTAGATCTCTTAAAATATCTAAACACAAAACGAACACCTCATCTTAGGTCCTATCTACCTGAGCCTAGGTCCATGGGATTTATAAGTATATTTATTATCTTATATAATTTTATTTCTATTTTTGATAAATATTTTGACATTTAAATTATTTGTAACATTACAATTAGGTATTTGACATTTCCATTCATAATTAAGATAGGCGTCACCCATCATATTGAAAATGTCAGATCAGACGTCAAACGGTGTTTGATTTTTAACTCCATCTACGGGCGCTATTTAAAAATCGGTTTTTATGAAACTACGATTAGTTATGCCGCATGGCCATAATCATTCAAGATAATTTTTAGATTTGGTATTCTTGAAATATATTTTTTTGTATGGTTTACTGCCCCACTGTGGTGGTATTTATTATTGAATTTGGCTCAAAACTATTCTTCTTATATCTAAAAGCTATTTTTTCTGTCAAATATTAGGTTGTTAAACATATAGGTAGTTGTTGAGCGTGTTATAGCGTGTTAACAAATACTGTCGCTTTCAGTTTTTACTCGGTCAATTATAATAATATAATAATAATATTTTTCTAATTGTATGGGTGGCACACCCGTTACAACCTACTGGAATGTTTTTAAACGTATATAATTCAGAGTTTTTTTCTCATAAAATATAAAATTGGTGAAAATTACAAAAAATCTTATATGAAACACGTTGGGAAACACTATTTTGTGTAACTCGCATCCTATTGCGGAACTCGCTGGTGCTCGTTCCGCAGATATCTGCTCCTTACAAAAATTAGTACTTTTCCCAACTGGTTAAATGAATAGCTATTCTTAATCGATAATACGGCCACATCTTAATCGATATTAATCGATATACAGTGGCCGTATTTTTATAGTGCTCAAGGATAGCCTGAAAATATAAATGATCCTCCACATTGATATTTATTTTTAATTGCTTCGCTACGCCGCCGCCGGTTCGTGCGTCGCTCAAAACGGCGACGTATCACTTTGCGCTTTTAATACACAGATTTATTTTATTTAACTGAAATATTTATTTTCTGATTAAAAGAGAAAGTTTAAACAGATTATTGGATGTAGTTATTATACAAAAATGAATTTGTGATATTTTGTTTCACATATTTATATGTACATAATTAAAATACTCTTATTAAACAAAATCTAATTATCTTTAAAATCCTTCACTAATGGCTATGTAGTTCAATCTGTAGTTAATGACGAATATCATTTGACAATGATAAATACACGTCGACAAGTTGTAGCGGCTCTCAAAAGCTCGTATCCACATTCTGCCTCGAAAACAGCGTAATATTTCACGTGTCACTTTGAAAAGCTACAGAATTTTACACCATTCATTATATAGCTTTGAAATGAGTTGTGAGTTGGAGATGAACAAAACACCTGAGATATAATAAACGATGAACTTTATGTGCATGGCTTCGTCGTTTAGAACTAATGAGCATTCGCAACTACAGCAACTTTTACATTGTATCCAGTTTCTTGCTGCAAAGTTTCCAGCTTAAATGTTGTAATCTTTTAATATTGTGCACCGGTTGATTACTGGTTTTATTAACGCCTGCCGGGTATTAATTGGAGAGCCATAATTTTTTTCGCATCTTCAATACGTATTTGCAAAATCTTCATTGCCATTTGATAACACATTTTGTACAAGAGTGGCTGATTACGTTTAGTCTTAAACTCGTACTTCTGTAGAAATTAAAGCCTCTAATGGCCATTTCCACCGTTTGTTTTAAGCTACGCTTACGCCTTAAGGAACCTTAAAAATACAATTTTCCTTCCACCGTTTACTAAACCCAGCTTAAAATGTCGTGAGGATACATAAATATAAGCCCTCGAAATTCTAGGCTTATCTTTTTTAACTAGACTTAATAGTGGTTGCTTCACACCTAACGTAATTCAGTAAATAATAAACAAAAAGATGAACTATTGTGAATATGATTGAAATAATATATTTAATGACGATTTAGATATACTGAAAATAATAGAGTATTGATTTCTTCGAACAATATATATTGTGATCACTTCCATACAATGGACAATTTTTTTCAGAAGATACCGGCTGTATAAAGAAACGGTATGCACATTTTGACCTTAATCGAAGAATATCTTGAATTTCCAAGTGATATGTAAGTTTTTAAAAAGCATCATTTATAAATTACAAAGAAAACAATTTTGTTCTAATTTTTAGTAATAATTATGTATCGACAATAAATCAATTATTGTGTTGCCTAACATTTTACTTTAGTGCCGGACACCTCAGTGTTAGTGCTGATAATTCTGGAGTAACACTATCCTCAGCTTCAAGAATAATAGAGATGGTATCGGAAACTATTGCAAGACTGCACACTAATTTTATTAAAATGCCAAGTGACGGGGAATTAATTAGGCAGCAAAACAAGTTTTATGAGATAGCATCATTTCCGAGAGTGGCAGGATTGATGAATTGCACACATGTAAAAATTCAGTCTCCAGGTAAATATCAGAAAAATGTGTCAATATGTTCCCATATTTTTTGTGGTCCGTGTAAGTAATAATTATTAATATAATTATGTTTAGGTGGAGACGATGGCGAAATTTTTAGAAATAGTAAGTCATATTTTTTATTGAATGTGCAGATTGTATGTGATGCTGATAAAAAAGTAACAGATTTGGTTGCTCGCTGGCCAGAATCTGTTCATGATGCAACCATTTTTAAGAACAGTAACATATATGCTCGTTTTGAGACTGGAGAATTTATTCACACATTTTTAATAGGTAAATAAACTATTGTTCTATAACATGTTTACCTTTTCAGGAGACAGTGGTTATCCACTAAAGCAGCACCAACCACTAAATGCACCTCGTGCAGAGCAGCTTTATAATAAAGCTCACATTCGAACGAGGAATAAGGTGGAAATATTATTTGTGATATGGAAGAGAAGGTTCCCCGTTTTAACTTATGGAATGCGATTAATGCTCGAGGCTGTTTTAATCATAATAACAGCAACAGCTGTTTTACATAATCTGGCGATTCAAATGAATGAACCTAAACCTCCACCACCTGAAGAGATTAATTATTAAATTATTAAATCAATATGGTAAAATTCCGGAAGTACAACCTGTAGCATAAAATAATCTGCATGCTTATAATGTTAGAGCTAACTTAATCAACAATTATTTTGCCAATGTATATTTATTTTTGTTATAATCGTTAAAATCTCTCATACCTACTATACCTATTTAAACATTTTTAAAACTTTGTTTCATTATTTCTAACTTTATTTGAAAAGAATTTATTCGTTTAAAATATAAGCTTTCACTTCAAGGCTGGGACCCTTGAAGTGAACCCTTGAAGTGAACCCTTGAAGTGGACCCTTTCAACCATTTTATATACTTTTATTCTCTATTGGCTGTACTATAGGTACCACTACCACACCAGTCTAACCTTATTGATGAATTGCCATAAAAAGATTTTGAGTATGGTAGAATATTTTTTGTTCTCTTTGTTTCGTTATTTAGTGTTATTTTTTTTACAAAGTAAAAATCAATAAATATTTGAACGTTTTTATTAAAAATATTTTACGAAAATAAAAATCCATTTTTTATAATGAAGCTGAAAATCAAATATATGATTATTAATATATGTACGCAGTTATTTATTTATTTATTTATTTACTTGGTATTGATAAAAATAAACTTAACAATGCATATACCTCTAAAAAGAATCTATATGTTTTCGCAAAATACAATTTAGGGGTTCTCAGCCCTATTTGGTCTAAAACAAGAAAACTTCTTGGTTCTGAAATAGAATAAAATGTATTATACGAATTTTTACAGTTTCTTAGTGTCAAAAAATAACTAATTATACCTAGGTAATTTATTCGTAAACATCATCCAAAAGTCAACTTAAAAATGACGAGGACATGTAAAAACCTACAATTTATCCTATGAAGATAAATAACTCGCTCTACGGTTTTTTATTCTTAAAGTTAGAAAAATTGCCTTCTGGTAGATAGTAAGTACACTTACATCTTCGTGAAATGTCTGTGCGTTTCTTTTTGGAGACATTACCCCCTAGAAGTTCATAATTACACATAAAATTTCTTCCGAGGAATCTTTGATTACAAGCTACTGTTAAAATTGCCGTTTAAACATGTATGTAATATGTAGTGTTTTTATTAGTGTTTATATCAATTTTATAAATATATATTGATTCTGAGCTATTTTGACAGTTCAAACCAAAAGAAGTCCATACCAAATTATCATTTCGATATCTTCGATATCCATTTCTAATACTTACCCAAGTATTTTCTTTGCTCCTTCTCGAAGCATCTCCATATTATCGCGGTGAGGGGGTTTGTGTGTCTTAGTGATCCGGAGAGCTATGCCAACGGTAGTATAACTCCCAATAGGGCCACCCTTGTCTGACAGGTCGAAGGAGAAAGGCCAAACTAAGAGAGATGGCCCTTGGAAAGCCGGGCTCCAAGGATGGGGGTTGAGTCATAAGGCCAGCAACCTCATACTCGTCAAAAGAACGCTAAAAACCCATTAGAAATACGCCCCGGGTGTCGGATAGAAACAGTAGACGAAAACAGTAATGTATGAAACACTAAGTGAAAGACTGAAAAAAATCGATCCAAGTAAGGGGATCAAAGCGATCCAAGTAAGGGGAAGAAATCTGACGATACTTGGTGCATAAGCTCCCAACGATAATGCCACAGCACATATAAAAGACAGTTTTGAAGATGCTCTAAGAAATACCATTGACCAAATTCCACATAACCATGAGATTCTGTTCGGTGGAGACTTAAATGGGAGGGTAGGAAAACAAAAAAACAGTAAAATAGTAGGTATGTATGAAGAAGATACTCTCAACGACAATGGACAAAGATTGATAAATATTTGTAATCAGTACGACCTGAAGAAAACAAATACTTTTTCCCGCATAAAGATATCCACAGGCACACATGGTACGAACATACTAGAGGTCTCAAATCAATCATCGATTACTTTAGAGTTCGAGAGCAAGGTGGTATAAAGGTACAGAATGTTAGGGTAAAAAGATGGGCTGACTGCGGATCTGATCACTGTTTGGTCGAATCAAGAACATACATTCCCTTCATAAGTCACTCAAAGGTCAAGATAACAACAGCAACAAGTGAAAGCATCATTGATACCATCAGATATAATCTAGATAGTTTGAAACACGAAAGCACAAGATACCTATTCTGCTAGAGACTTGAACAAAAATGAATCCAAGACGGACGAACAACAGAAGCAGAATACGAGCACATTAAACCATGTATTTTCGAGGCCGCTTATGAGTCCTTAGGCATTTACCAAGGAAAAGGAAAACCTTACTGATGAGATAAAGAAATAAACAACAAGTAAAGGTTATATAACAGTTATATTTAAAATTTCTTCAAACGAATGATGCAGAGTCAATAGAGGAATATAGAAGGGTGAATAGGAGTGTTAAACAGGAAGTAGGAAAGAGAAAGAATGATTCCTGGGTTAAAAAGTGCGATACATTGATCAACACATAGAAGGAGATCGATGTTCAGAAGCTTGGAGAGCTATTAAATCAATAAGAATATCGAACAAACAAGGCCTCTCGCTAAATTTAGTACCTACACTTTAAATCCCTTTTGGAAGAAAGACGGCCGAAGTTCATGGAAGATAAACATCAACATAAACCAAATGTGACTCATATTCATCTTCGAATTGACCAAATAAAAAACGCAATAACGCAATAAAATAAATAATCAACAAAGTAAAGGAAATCTCCAGGGCCTGGAGGAATTTATCCTGAATTCATAAATTATGGACCCGAAAAACTTACAGAGGTGCGAATAACTCTGTACGAAAGATGTATTAACGAAGAAGAACCAACCAAACCCAATCGAATAGAGAACTTCATATGTGTTAGCCATTCACAAAAAAGGTCCTAAAGATGATCCCAAAAATTATCGCGGCATAGCAGTAATAGCGACCATAGGAAGGATATATTCGAGAATTATAAGAAACCTGATCGAAGAAGGTATTGAAGACAAACAATCGGAAGAACAGTCAGGATTTCGAGCTGGCAGATCAACCATTGACAATTTGTTCACACTTAAAATAACAATGGAAAAGAGGGTGCGGCGAAAGAGAGAAATACACATAGCTCTGATAGACCTAGAAAAAGCCTATGATAGCGTTACCATATCACAACTGTGGGTAGAAATGCAAAAGCTTAACGTAAGATCGTCACTAATCCAAGCTGCTCAGCGATACTACAAAGACAATAACGCTGGAGTAAAAATCGGAAATACACATACGGAACCCTTTAGAACAACTAAGGGACTAAGACAAGGCTGTTGTTTATCTCCAACTCTGTTTGAGATATACTTAGATCAAGTCTTGAGAGAGAATGGGTCCGTAAATGTGAAACAGCCTATTTTTTGCAGATGATCAAGTGATATAACTATATCACTATATATATATATATATATATATATATATATATATATATATATATATATATATATATATATATATATATATATATATATATATGTATATATATATATATATATATATATATATATATATATATATATATATATATATATATATATATATATATATATATATATATATATATATATATATATATATATATATATATATAATATATATATATAGATATAAACTATAATAGTACGGTGGAGAATAACAAAACCGATAATGTCTCTGTTATCGGTTTTGTTATTCTCCACCGTACTATTATAGTTTGCTATTATGTTAGTAATACTTTTTCTTCGTTTCTAAAATTTGCCGATAGTGGCTTTTTTTTTGGGAATTATTTCCAGTCTTCCTATGTCCTATTAACCGGAAAACGAAAACAGGAACCAACTGCAGATACAACACCTTCCAACATACTCCCTCCAGAAATATCACACTTTTGAGGTTAAGAAATAGGCATGAAGCTAACAAAAAGTGCAAAAAACCGAAAAATTATGAATATTGGCTATTTAGGTAGACTTTACAAAGGAAACTTATTAATCGAGCAGTGGAAACCATACTATTTTAAGCGAGACTTTAGGTATATTTTAAACGCCCTTAGTAAACTACACTTAAAAGGCAATGCGGTGGAAATGGCCATAACCACTAAATTACAAGAAACGTTCGTGCTCACTAACTAGGTATTGGTTACATTACGGCCAGGACAAGTCATAGGACCGGGGTAAAACTTTCCATTTATAAGGTAGTTGTATTTTGTTGAGTAACTATCTAATTGATTTTTGGAGAGTCCAGCGGTGTTTAGACAGCCCTATAATATAAACCATCTCACGGCTCAGATACACGATCCGATATACTCGAATAATCGATTCGTGTTAACTTTTTGCCAGTCATCCGACAGCTACATGCCGAGGTGAACGTTACAACATTATATGTCAGCATTATATGTCAGCCTGCTACGATCGCTCCGATGATGACTTAATCTACCAATCCTAGTGTGTGTATTTTACGAATTAATGAATGTGATCAAGATTGATGGGATTCTTAAGATAAGAGCAAACGGGTCTAGGTATTGCACCAATGAGTTGGTCTTCTTTTTTCGCATGGATTCAATTCGTATTGGTAGACCTAAAAATAAATAAAAAGTAACACAGCATGTGGTGCTGGTAGTCATATATATGTTCATGATAATGTACTTCAAAATTAATTATTAATTAGATTGCTATAATTTTGCATAATGGACTATTTGCATTTTTGTTTAAATGACTTGAAACATCATCAACGTATTTTATCCAATATTTGAAAGTCATCAGCAATAATATTTTTTTAAATGCTCACAATATACTAGATAATTGATTGTTTTTATCGCGCTAACACGCCCACATCGCCACATGATCGAAAACGGGGCGTTCCGCTCTCGTGACGTCACCACGCGAACGAGCCTTGCTGTTAGTTGTAGGTTGTAGTTAAGCGGCTAATATGAGTGGATTGACTTGGCATTTTTCATTCGTTTGTTACTCTCGTTGTTTTGTGTCACAGCTGGAACGATGGAACCGGGGTTTCTATAAGAACAGAGTGACGATTTGCCAAGAATTGACTTTCACGTTACTGAACTTTATCGGACAAAATATCGACTTTGTTGGTATTGAAATAAGAGAAATTAAAATGGGAAAGTAAGTAATAATATAGGTAATATTAGGTTTACGGTATTCAATTACTAAACTGAACAACACCTGCAATTTTTCCAAAAAAAGTGAAACTTTTTTCTCAAATGCAGATACATTTGAATAGCAAAATGTAAAAATGGCATGAACAGCGACAAATATACTATCCCAAATAGTCCTATTTATTGGTTAGGAGACCATGGTTTATCGAACCGTGTTATTGATAGTTGTTAGTATATTATAATGGAGAATTTTTTGAAAATTAAGATTTAAAATTGAGTCTGACCTCGCCCACCGCAGCTCCACTCCGACGTGACAAAGCAAACAGGAATAGGCGGCAGCGGCCCGGGCTTTTACAGTGTCAAACTCTACAGTGCAGCTGAGTTGCACTTTCAGTTGCAGTTAAGTTCAGCAACATGAAAGAGTCAATTCTCGGCAAATTGACACCCTTTGCTTGTAGAAACCCTGGCTTCATTGTTCCAGCGCTGACACAAAACAACGAGAGTAAGAAACAAATGAAAAATGCAATGTCAATCCACTCACACTAGCTGCTTAACTACATCCTACAACCTACAACTAACACCAAGACTCGTTCGCGTTGTGACGTCACGAGAGCGAACCGCCTCATTTTCGATTACGTGGCGATGTGGCCGTTTTAGCCGATTAAATAATCAATTATCTAGTATATTTTTGGGCATTTTAAAAAAATATTATGGCTGATGACTCTCAAATATTGGATAAAATACGTCGATGATGTTTCATTTAAAAATAAATGCAAATTGTCCATTGAGCGGAAGAATACGCCTCCCGCCGCTAATGCAAGGTATGTCATAGTAAAATTGTAACTGCGGAAACGAACGGCTCCTGCATGTGTTTTGAAGTCCAAGGAAACTTTATCGAAAATTTAGGTTTGGGCATTGAAGGGGTTAATGGATAGACGGGTGGATTGATTCAATAATTATTATCAATTACGCTTTATTATTAGGTCGATCATGGAAAACCAGGCCCATATAAATAGATCCCGCTTGTTTCAGAAATCAGAACGTATAAATATGGGTTATATTGGCGATGCTTATAATTCATTATTAATAAAATGTTAATGAAAACAGCCGCTACAGAAAAACACATCACGAAGAGGAAATACATTATTAATTAGATATGCAGCCAACGAGCGTACGACAAAAAATAGTAATTTCCATATACTTACTATAGCAGTACATAAAATGAATCCTGTCGGGTCAGGTCTTTGTAGGCTACACCTTAATTAAATTCTGGATAATAAAATCAGTCTCGGTAATAAAGAGATCATAATCAGTATAACAGAAAACATTTTAAATTATTTTCGTCCAAGGCAGGGCACATCAACGCGTGGCAGCAGCTAATATGTTTTTTGTGGCAGACATGAGTAAAATAAATTAATAGCGCTAGAGAGAACGGCTGTTTCTAGCCAATGAGTTGCTTTTTTAAATAAATCGCCTAATTAATAATACGCCGTCTGGGATATCGCATACGTTTGACGAAATACATTAGCCTCTACAAATCTACTACAAGGACTCAGCGTTTTCATGTATTTATTATATTTTAGCGCAGGAATAAATTGATCGCGTGCGACTGCGGTAATGAAAACTCGAAACTACCCCGAGAAGTGACACGCGTGATTGATATGAAATCATGTTCCTTTTTTGCAGTCTGGTCTATGGAGAAACTTGGCACATGGTTCGTGACGGCCACCTGTGCCATTAAAACTAATCATTAATCTTCAATGACTACGTGGTTCTCTTAATTAAATTATTTATTAATACGTTAGAAATCCCGCCAAGAAACTATCAACGATTTTTTTTTAAATTTATAATCTGTGTAGATTGAAAGGTGGCTATAGGATATCTGTAACATATGTATATAACTAGAAAGGATGAGTATACCACGTCTTTAGCCACTTTCGTTCAGTTGATATCAATTACGTTCGTAAAGAAATAAGGTTCAGAGGGGGTTTTAAAGAAGATTGATGATGTTTATGTTCATAATACTCTGTAAGAAAAAGCAAGATTTGCTCTCCCTTAATTAAAAATTAAATTTGTATTAGTTTTAACGTATGTAACATTATCCCTTCCACGGTTCTTTGAAACATTTTGCGACCTAATCTAAAGTTTAGTGTCGTCAATCAAGCTTCAGTATTCATTACAATATAAATCATTTCAAACAGGTTTTCAATTCTCTCCATGTATTGACACACTTGTAAGAGTTGGTACCGTTGCGCTTAAATTCACTGTGTTTTCTTTTTCCTTTTAACCATATCTCTTTTGATCGCCTCTTTTTCTGGCGTTACTGCCAAAATTCTACCTCGATTTCTTCCCCATTACTGAATTTATGTAGAGATGCTTGTGGTGAAAGTTTAACTTCTGCTGGATTAATTATGAACCTTTGACGTTTGTTATTGTTGTGTATTATCTTCTTTATCTTCTTGTTTGGAAGGGTAATGTCCAGAACTAAAAGAGTGTGTATTATTCGCGGCGTCAAAGTATTCAGCCAATGTACAAGGCACCAATAACACATCAGCTTCAGAAGAACAAGATATCGGTGTGCTCTCTTCAGCTACGTATTCTATCGAAATATATACAAAACTAGAGGTAGGTAAATATAATAATATATTATATTTGGCTTTGAAAGGGGTAGAGCGATTGTTCCGCATTGTCCGCAGAGCTAAGTTGAAGAATTTTCTTAGCAATTTTGGTCTTACTTTCTACATAATTTTCGATGTATCATTCTACAACTGCATCCGATTTCCGACCCCCATGCCTATTTAGGGTAGTAAAATCCTCCCTGCTATCGACAAGCATTGTTGTGGAAGTTCTTCTAAGGCCCTTCATACTCTTCCTAATTTGGAAGCTTAAAATACAATGCCACATCCTTTGATACACTACCAATTTTATGATACCCGTAACAGCTTTATAACATTTCCCATTTTTATAGGCTATTGAGTATGTTATATAGAAAGGAACTAAGACATTCACAAGTTTTTATTGCAGGAATCGATCAATAGGTTACTAAAGATGAAAACCGCGGAGTGTTATTAAATTAGAGGGTGAATATTGGAGATGGTGGTGAAAATTCACCCTTTTCGGTTTTTTCAATATATCTCGCCAACGAAGAAAAATTTCGATATACTTCATATGAAACTTTTGTAGAGAATTGAATTTTCCATCGAAATAGCTTTTTAAAAAAATCGAAAAATATTTTCTTATAAAATGTTGAAACAAAATGAAAAAAATAGATTTTTTCGATTCTTTGGAGAAATTTCGAATTTTTGGAATATGTTGTTTTTTTGTATATATATCAAAAAGAAATAGACAAAAGTTTCATTAAAATGCTAGGTCGAAAAATGTTTGGGATAAAAAATGACCGATGTTATCATACAATGTTTTTTTTCCATTTTGTTGAAAAAGTTATTATTTTACTCAAAAAAAACATTCTAAAGTATTCAAAGTATCCAATAAAACTATTCAAACAAATGTAACATATTCAATAACATTTTCAAACTGTATATCGATATCATCATCTATTTCTTCGATAAAATCGTCGTCTACAATATCGGCTACTTGCACATTATCACAATTGATCCCCATACATTCTTTGCAAAATATCGAACAGGTAATTTGCAATTTTCTGCAACCACATTATCCTTGGCAACTTGTAGGGCAACCACAAGCCACTTTTTTTAGCAAAATATCTGACACAGGAGGTGCTGTTGTGCGAATCACAATTAATCCATAGTTAGGCTGAACTAAAAAAGTTAAAGGCAAAAAAGCAAAATTTTGCAAAAAATCGAAATTTTGGCTTTTTTTTCATTTTGTTTCAACATTTTCGTCATAATTTTTTTTTAATGAAACATTTCATGAGAAATTCAATTCTTTACAATTCTCTACAGTTTCATATAAAGTATGTACTGAAAAAACTGAAAAGGGAGCATTTCCACAATTTCCACCCTATAATTTAATAGCACCACGGTTTTTTCTTCATAAATGCGATTCCTGCGATAAAAACAAGTGAACGTCTTAGTTCCTTATTACCCTGTTTTTTTAGTACAAGTAATAATACCATAATACAAGTAAGTTTAATATAGTAATCAATAGCCTATTAGTGGAGTGGATCTGGGTTTCGGAAACAGACAACTCAAATTCAAAATTATTTTTGCCCCAATCTATCAAGTCGCCCTCTCATAATTTTAGCCTGGTTTGTACAGACGGGGTCAAGAGGGAGGAGGGAGGAACGATCAATTAAAAGCATGGGAAAATCGTTTTTACTGCATATCTCGGAGGCTTTTAACTTTACAAAAAAGAAGTTGATACAAAAAATTAAGAGTACCTACGACAAGAGACACACGCTCATTTAAAGCTGGGTGAAATCAGATAAATAGTTCGCGAGATATCGCGAGTCGTAGTTGCGAAAATAAGAAAAACGAAATGGATTTTTCGTCAAGGAGTGGATTTAGAGGTCTCAATTTTTTTTGTAGAAGGCAGGCTGGGCAGGCAACCTAACAGGGAGACAACGAAATTTTTTAAAATGTCCATAACTTCTACAAACGCCTAGCGCCCAAAAAAACGATTTGCCTGTTCCTTCAAACGCTGTTTCCAGTATGAGGAAAGGATGTGGGGAAATATTTTTTTACCTGGCGACAGATTTTTTTTATATATCCCAACTAAATCAAAATCGTATGATTAGGAGGGCAGGTAGGGGACTGCAAAATTTATACTATGCAGAAGAAGAACGAAGAGGAGTGGGGGGGGGGAAATCAAACGGGCGTTGTGTTAGCTTTGTTTGTTTTTAATCGACTTCAAAAAAGAAGGTTTCGAAATCAATACGAGTATTTTTTGTGTTATCCATTACTCTGGAGCTGCTAAAGCAAATTGGATGATATTTGCTGGATACTATAGGGTATCATAGAGGTGGGTGGTCCCATTGAAATTTTAACCATTTCATACCTTCGGTTATAACGGAAGTCGATGCCAACTTCAAAAGCCATAATTTAAAAAATAAAATAGAAACGAAGAAAAAACCATTTGATTTTTTAAGATCGGTCAATATTCAGAGAGGTTATGGCATTTAAAAAAAATTGTTTTGTTTTATTATATTTATATTTATATTTTTAATGATATTGACATTAACGTTTTTATCATATATCACTGCGTTTCCATTAATAACAAGCTTGTAGTTGTCATCGGTTTCAGAACCCATAGTGTTTGTCTAAGTTTTTGATAAATCTGTAGAAACAATGGATATCTCCTCTTCTAAGGAACGACTAGTACCAGGAGTATTTTGGATTTTCCTTGCGATATCAAGCTTATTGGATATAAAATCCTCGATATAACGTTCTGCTGTAGCGGAACTCCTCCACCCACTATGTTTAATTGTTGTAAGGTCAGCACCTTTATTATCCAGTACAGTTGTTGAGGTCCGCCTCATGCAATGGCCGCTATAAGTTTCTGCATTTGCCAGATACAAAAACGAAGGAACTATTGAAGGAACTTTTGACAAAGTGTTGATTCCAACAGGTCGTGAAGTACATTTTTGATCGTAAAAAGAATCTGACGTTGGGTAACTTCTTCGGACGTAAGGACATGTATTTTCTATACGTCCCCAGAGTATTGATACAGAATCCTCCTTCCATAATTGTGAATTTTCTTGAGACGCCGGTCTTGGTATCTGGTATAGAAACAAGAAGATATGCGCCCCTGTCTACTACATAATTGATTTTCATATTCGTCAATTCCCAGTAACGACAGGCACCAGACACCCCCATTATTAGTGCAACCTAAAATATTTCAAATTGTATTATCTACAATGCCTAAATGGTTAAGAGATATTACCTTAATCATCAAATATTCTTTACCGCAAACTCTTGTCAAAAATTCTTCCACGTGTGGTCTTTCCAATACAACAGCTTTCTTCTTTTGTAACCTCTTGACTCACTTCAGATAGGCAGTAAGCTTACTATATATGTCTATATTCTTATGGACCTTTACAGCGGCCTTCAGCATCGAGTACTTCGACCACATGGATGCAATTGCATAGTTCTTCTTCAAATTTAAGAAATACGATAGCAGAACCTCATGTATTGTCGCTACCCCCCGATTTTCTTTCCATTCGTTAAATTCGGAAAATACTTTTTCATAATGTTCCCTGGACTTCGCAGGTAATAATTGAAGAGTTGATTCTTCAGCTTCCTGAAGGATTCTCTCAGGAACAAAATCACTTTCTTGCATTTTTCACCAAGTTCACAAATTTTTACAAATGAAATCGATGAACAATCGAAACCATTCAACCATTCAACACCTTCCAAGTATTTTTTTAAATTAATTTCAATAATTTTTGACGTTACAGCCGCTGTAAGAGATGAATGTCAAATCCTTTTTTTTTAAATCTGATTATAAATAACCGTGATTGTCGATAAAACGTTGTATAGCATTCGTATTTTATTCGCGTTTTATTCACTCAATAAAATTAAACTTATACAATAAATAACTATTATCGCTAACCGTCAATAGAGCCATGGCAGTATCATAGCGATTTTCGGAACTAAACGAACACTTTATATTACTGTCAAAATAAGAATTTTACTTGTCGCAAATATTTATCAAGATAGCTATCACTGTCTGGTATGATATTAAACACAAAGCCTTTGTTCCTGTCACTATTATACTAATTATAATATTTATAATGCTAATAGCATTAATAATTATTCTAATTAAATTTCAATCTCCACGTTTTAGCATTACCTTTACTATATATTAATGTTCCATTCAAAATGAACACCTTAACAACAATTAGGTGAACGTGAAAGCACAAAAGCAAATAGATACTAGGAATAATCTTTGCAATTTGGTACGAGAATTTTGTGTGTTACTTTAAGTTTTAGGTTACGATTCGGTGATTCGTCATTACTGACGAATTGATGGTATTAGAATATTCCATGTGCCTATAGATGCAAGATAGACTCCCAAATTAGAAATTGTTAGTAAGTTTGTAAATGAGTAGGACAGAAATAGGAAAAGAAATAAAGATAGAAGGACGAAACAGGTAATATAATATAAACTAAAAAAAATAGAATAATTTCTTCAATATTCAGAACCTCTGCTATTTTTAATGCGCTTCTAATACTTTTTTTTATACTTCTGGAGGAACAAACAGAAAGTGGTTAGAGGAGAAGGACAAACAGAAAGGTACAAGCAATATATAATGAACCAAAAATAAATGTCTTTCTCAGAGCCCAACGAATAAAGTTGTTAGGACATGTGGAGAGGATGTGCAGATATTTTTCTTTGAGATTGCTTATGAGAGTTCCGATCTGAAAGAAATATATCTTGAAATGTTTCTTCCTGCGAAATACCTTTTGTATAACACCTTTAGAAGGAAATATAGATAAGCGTACGATTAAAATATTATTTAAATTTGCAACTTATAAACTGACAACAAATTTGGGTAAACAGCGGAAATTTGTGTATCTACATTTCAGGCCAGCATCGTTCCCCTTGTCAAGCTCCAAAAACTCACTAATCCTTATATTACACAAACAAATTCCCCAATAAACCTATGCCCAGCATTCCTGCCGTCATTTCCATTCAACCTAAGCCATACATATATCTATTTGCTGTAAACTTGTAATCCAAATATAATCAATCTCGTTCTGAACGAAATTCAACGCTAAGAATGGGGAATCCTTATAAGTTTGTTGTATAAAGTTGGCGTCACGCTGTGGATGACAATGCGGAGGTCAGGCCATGTAATAGAGTTGTCCTAATGAGCGATGAGGACTCGGCGGGGAGTCCTTGCGCTGTCACTGGTCTACATATTTCCCAACGTGAGCGCCGCATTTTGACAGGAACAATTACGTGTATTCGCTAATGTTACACAAGATCGATAATTTCTTTCTGTATTAAGACATAATTGCCTCTCACAAAGAAACAGCCAATACGTTCTATTTATTTTTTAACTATGATCTTAGGATCTCAATTCATTATTTTGTTTGAGAATATAAATATCATTGATTAACATATCAGGATCGGAAAACAATTATCTTCATCATGATGATAATTGCCTTGAGGAAAAGTCTTCTACAGTTAACGCAAATAGCGTATTCGGACTACAGTACAGTGGACTATATACAAGACAGTGGCGACAATCGATGTATCGATTTTTATTGGCCTGATTAGTCACGTGGTATACGGCCGCCATGAAGAGGCCGAGGAGATTTTCTTTGTTTACCTTTGATCAGCGTGTGTTTTGTATTTGGATTGTCTCGTTTTTGCATTATAAAAACATAATTATTGATGTTAATTTAGTTTCTTGTAAATATAGTGTAAATATCGTGTTATAATAACATAAAACTGTGTGGTGGAGACGGGGTTTCACGTAAAACACCTTTCTTTATTCGCAGTTTTGTTGCTGTGCACGCTATGCTATTTTGGAGTTTTTTTTTGTATTGCATATTGATCAAATATAATTCATATAGGGCAACGCAGACTTGGTGTAAGAATTAACGTAAAACTTAAAAAGTTTACTCTGCAGGTTTTTCCTTTCTTTGTTTAGGATGAAGGATAAATTAACACAACAGTAGTAGTAAGCCTTACGATAGAATCAATGGTAACAGCAAAACATAGCAATATTCAAGCTTTAAAGTAAGAATTCTTACAGGAACCAATTATATTCATTTGTTTGGCTAGTCCCTCTGGTATAATCTTTGAACTTTTGAACTCTTTGTTGTTTATTTGTTTTGACATATTTTTAAAGAGGTTATGTGGAAACTTTGGAGGGGGTATGTGGTATTTATTATATTATTGTGCCAACGAAAACATAGACGAAAAATTGGCAGAAATGATTTTAACTACCTACCCTGCAATATTGAACATTATGTCCAGTAATTGTCTCATTTGAGAGCGTAAGCGTAAAAGAGCTGCCGAAACAAAGAACACAAATTGTTATGATTTGCTTCTCATAATATTGTTTTACGGTATTTACCAGTCTGCATAGAATTGATAAGTTTGCAAGTAAAACTGTCGCTGGATATACTCTATAATAATTTATCTATAAATGTAGGATTGCATTAAATAATTAATTATTGCTCTGAATCCTGCCGTTAATGTAATGTTGGTTAATTATTGGCTGCAAATATGTACAACTTTGGAATTTTTTTGGGTTTAGTTTCAGTTAGTTTATTTTAGTACGTACATCATTACACCGTATTAATTGTCTGCCGTCACTTCGATTTAATTCAAACTGGCTTTCCGAAAAATGAAGCTGAAATTAAAATTTGTAAATTGGGCAAATAATGACAATTTCGAAAACGGCTCACACATCCTAGAGAAATCATTTAAATCAAATCTGCTGATAATATTAATCCATAACTCCCATCGTTCTACATTTCAAAGGCCTACAAAAATTTTTGTTTAAGGTAGATTTATGCTTAACGAACTCTGAATGTTTACCTATTGGAAATCAAAGTAATCTCACTTTATCGCCATTACTTTTACATTTACTAACATAGGAACTAGGCATTTTGTTAACCTCATTGTCAAAATTAACGGGACAAGGTAAATTCAATTGAGCTCAGATTAAAAATATCCACAGGAAGATAGATAACGTACCCATAGTACAGTACTGTTTGTCCACTAAATAAACGGAGATTTGTGAGAGAGGCGCCTCTTTTTTTGTGTTTGAAACCCAGTAAATTTTCAGATGTTGGGTATGGAATCGACCAATAACATGTTTTGGGATAATAAACAATCTCATTTCGCGGACGTTTTATCACTTGCTAGAGTGTATCTTCCTATTTTTAATATGAGCAATTGAGTGTCAGTTCAATTGTCAAAACATGACATATCAAACAGTAACTAACATATGGTTGCAGCCATATTATTCCCAAATAAGGAGGTTCTCTGTCTAACGCATTAAGTAAAGGAATTGCTGTATACTTTATATATTTAGTGATTTTAATTTGGGCATTTAGTTAATAGCGCGTGAATCTGTGTCAACCGTACCAGCAATGAACGCATAAAAATAGGTGAGTAAATCGCGAATTAAAATGTGTAATGGGCAATTATTTTTGTTTGCGAATATTTAAATCATTGTATTTTCTTGGTAAACAATTTCAGTCATCTAAATGGTCATATTTGTTATTGAATGGATGTATACGCTGTAAAGATCTAAGAAGAAATATGTAAGAGGGAAATGGACTGAGGAAGACTTAAAAAATACAGTTCGTGCTGTTCAAGGTGAACAAATATGTTTAAATCAAACCTCCAAGGCATATGGTGTACCCTGATCAACCACAAAATTAAATAAGTTTCTTAAATAAGTTTCGAGTTCCTTCTAACTGAAGCCTGGCCAAAAGCTGCTGCGCAACCCAACGGTGTGGCAAGATTTCGCAGTTGTGGCATTATTCCGTTCAATAAACATATACCGGACTCTGCATTTTTAAAACCTTCTGATGTACCACAAACTGAGACAAGAGACATTTTGAGCCTTCGTTCAGAGAAAGGAGACAAAGAAAATTCGTTACCGTCGCCTAAAACATAATCTCCACAACCCAGTTGTTCAACATGTGTGGCTTAAATATCGTCATCTGTACAAGACCGAGAACCTCAAGAAGATAACCAGGCTGAAATTACACCAGTTCCAAATATTTAATCCGGGAGAAACGGTGATAGTGGGCGAGACGGCGAATGAAAATAATTCTTACGTTTTGAAACAGATGGCGCAAATAGCGTGTTAAAGCATTTAGTTAATAGCGCGTCAATCTGTTTCAACCCTATTTCAACCGTACCAGCAGTAAATGCATAAAGATAGGTGAGTAAATCACGAACTAAAATTTGCAATGGGCAAATTTTTTTGTTGGCTAATATTTAAATCATTGGATTTTCTTATTTTGGCATTAAAATTTAGAAGAACTTTCATGTTTTGTATGTTACGGACTAAATATATATTTATTCTAACCTAAAAATACAGTGTATAATAGGTTCGTGTTGCCATGTTGTGGTTCACCACCTCCCCCGTACAAATAGGAGAGATCGTGATGCATTTTGAGAAATAGATGGTGAACGATTTTAGTCAACTAAATGCTCATATTTGTTATAAAACGGATATGACTACGGTGTACGAAGCTAAGAAGAAACATTTAAGAGGGAAGTGGACTGAGGAAATCTTAAAAAATGCGGTTCGTGCTGTTCAAGGAAAACATATATCTCTAAATCAAACCTCCAAGACCCTGATCTATCTGAAAACTAAATCAGCTTTCTTTCGAGTCCCTTCTAAATGAAACCTGGGGAAAGGCTGCTACAAAACACAACTGTGTGGCAAAATTTTGTAATTTTGTAAATCAAGATAATAAAATCGAAAACAGCTGACCAGCAAAGGAAACCACGGAGCGAAATCACAAAAGAGCAAAAAATTTCTGTTTCCGAAAATTCGCTTGAAGCGCTCGTACAACTTGATGATGGAGAAGTAATAAAATTAAAGCCTTTAAGAAGTTATAAAAATAAAACAATCTTCCGTAGGTAAGCGGCGAAAACGATGAAATTTATGTCGATTGTGAAGTGCCGTACAGCGCGCAAAAAATTTGCTGTTTTTAATAAAGTTCAACGTATGCATTATGGTGATCCGAAATATTATGCACCTTATATCCCTAGTTTACCCTATACTTACCTATTGTATGAATTTTCAGTAGTGATAATTGTTGGGATTTTATTCTATCATAAAAGACCAGTATTTTTCCGGGTGACATAGTTTCTCTCACAGTAGGCGCCCCATGGTACGTGACCAACTGGGTCATCCGTAGGGACGTGAAGTACATGACGATCACGGAGTTTATCGAGGACCACGCCAAGAAGCTCTACGTCATCGCAGAGGACAACGGGAACCCGCTGATCCGGCTAGCCACGGACTACGATCCAGAGGAAGCTGGACCTCACAAGCGGCCAAAGATCCAGATCCTGGATAATGGGTAATTATAAGATAATCAAGATCTTATGTTTCAGCACGACTGATGAGAGAAGAAGCAGACGACGCCTAAGAAAAGAACAGGACCAAAGGAAACGGATCGAGAAGAAACTAAAACAGCTCAATTCAGTGGACGGCGAGGCCGACTGTCTTGCCAAACCACACACCTTTACCTTACTTACCTGAGTGAGCCAGCGAACTGGTCGCTGATCAGCTCGCGTACTTCGTCATCCTGAGTTACAATGCTCATTCTCCATATCAACCTGAATGCCGCGCAGCCACGGCTACAGCAATCCCGGCGAGAGGCAGGAAAGATCCCTCAAACACCCGATATGACACCCCCGGGGTAAAACACACCTGCGAAGAAAGATCAGAGCGCCAGAAGCAAGGCTCTGCCGGTGGGGCCGATCAACCAAGACCAGGGGAGGCTGCACAACTTCACATGATACTGATCACATTTGTCGGGAGAGTCACGTAAAATGTGCGGCTTACCCCTTACGAGGCGGTCTCGGCCTGCCTAGATATTAAGGGCAAAGAGCAATAGTACCGCTCGGCCTCGTCTTATCGAGATCACTTCTATAGCCAAGAATATAGGCGCGCGCTCCTATATAATATGAAGTATAAATAGGAGCAAACTTATTTTTAAACATCCACATGAAACATTTTGCAACATGACAGCTTACAGATAACAATCAATATGATACTAATTCCGGTTTATTCGAAAATTACCTCAACATTAGATTCTTTAATGGCACGTTTTAATGCTAAATCAAAAATGAGGAAAAGCGGCTAGTGTGCAAAATGGAATTTTTGATTTTCCCTCACAGAGAAGTATGAGAACTGTTTGTTCTACACTGTATAAAACTAGTTAATTTTAAAAATAATTTTAGCCAATGTTTTTGTAACAGTTGCCGCCAGTCCCTATAATCCCTTGGCAATACCGGATTATGCAAATACAGATGTTGTCCCTGTAGGCGGGAATTAAAATATAAATCCCCAGGAAATAAGTCCTCAAGATCCAGAAGAACTGGACCAAAGAAAAAGTATTCTAAAAATAGAAGATCAACAGTCACCTACGTCCTGTACAAGCTATAGAAAACACTTAATGAAATACCACCTTTCAAAATCGTTCAAGCACTACATGAAATGATAGAAACGGCGTCGCGAATAGTACCTACAACTGGAAAAATCACCAGTTTCAAAAACCGTGTTGTCAACACCGTAATGAGGCACTTTTCCCGCCTTTTACATTTTTTTAAAATATTAAATTCTTGTAAAGTTATATGTAACCAATTCCATTTATATATTTCTTCACCAAATATGTAGTTGATATTAATAATTATTCTAATAAAATAATATTTATTCTAATCAAATATTATCCGATCTTTAGTAGAATTAGTGTACTAATTCCAGACCTTTACAGTAATTAATAGTTATCTCTTTATATAAAACAAAGGTCTGGAATTTTAATATGTGAAATCTCTTAATATCGAACCCCGACAATACCCACTTCGTCGACTTACTGCAGGTAAATAAACAAATACAAGCTCTTGGCTTTTCAAGCAAAAGCAGCTTTGTTATTATTTACATTTCTTGGGATTTACTGAATGAGTGTGCTCTGAAGTAGGAGTAAAACCTTGGGTCATTGTTTCCGATGGTTTATAAGGACGTGTCCTAGATGTGGCGCCACATCCTCAAGTGGTCCGTGACGTGGCACTTCTTGCAGACGGCCGTGTGTAAGTCTTTTGTGCCTCAGAATAATCTCAATAGGTACCGCAAGAAACGATCATTATCTCGGCGATTATAATAAATGTTTGATAAAGTATTAATTACACATATTAATTACAGATAAATAGTCAGTCAGATTATACCCCTGATTGGTTTTCAATTGGCCATGCGATTGTCTCTGATCTCTGATGAGGCAGATTACTAGAGCCAATTCATATGTTCCGGTAATTATTAGTAACATTATAAGTTGTTGGTTGTTGGTACAAAATTCCATTATTAACATTATTATGTGACATTGTAATACACATTATTTTGAATGTTCATTGACTATTTTGAAAATAGTTCATGTTTTTTCTTGTTACATTTGCTACGTTACAAGATGTAGAATGACAAAATGATATCGCTTCATAATAATTCTACAAAATTTAATTTTACAAGATTACTCGTAGCACGAGATATCTAGCGGCCGCATCGAGAAGGTAGAATCTTAAAATGCCGAATATTTAGGCCATCCGCCATATAAGGAGAAGTAGCTGTGAGTATTTCCAATCAGTGTCGCAGAACTTGGGTTAATAATATTATGATTGTTTGAAGCTCTGCAAATATTTCTGGTCCTAAAATATAACGGGATCTTCAAGTTGTAAATACGGAAAGGTTAAACAAGAACGTCGTACCTTCCAGGAAAAGGGGACTCAAGAATATTTCTTTGTTAATTTTAAAAACAAGATAATTTGTCTCATATGTAATGAAACTATCGCACATAAGATTTGCAACAATACGAAATTTTATTGCGGCAACTAAGAATAGTATGGGTGCCCGCCAACATAACGTGTAACTCATATATAAACGCGTATAACTTTTTTACCGATTTTAATTTTATTGATGGATAGGCCTTCTCAATTAGATTTTTATATGTTCAGTCCATTTTTTACGAAACTGATATTTTTGTATTAAAATAGGAAAATATTAAAAAAATTAGGGATACTAAAACTAAGATTGAAATTCTTTAATTTTAGTTACTATAATTTGGTTTTTTCAGAGAGTTTTGGATTTTCAAGATATTTTTGTAAATAAAAAATATATATTTTTGTAAATTGTTTCTTATAAATTTCTTAAAAAAGTGCGGATGTATCATCGCATTGTATATGAACTGACTACTGGATAGGACTGGAACCTGTGATGTAATTATAACACTCGGAGTAGTTTCCGAGTGTTATATTAACTGATTTTAGGAAAACTCTCTTAAATTCTCTTAGTTTCCCGGGTGGAAAATAAGTTCCACCATTGATGTAAGCTTGTTTTACATTTCAAATACCTCTTACCAGTCAACTTTTTACGCAACTATTATATTTTACACACCTGACCTAGTTTGCGTACATTTTAATCGAGTAAAGCAATCGTATTGTCATTGAATACCATTGAATTATTGAATACAGGGTCTGGGTCGTGTTCCGCCAACCAACGATTATTTATCCCATGTACTTGCCGTACGCGTAGGGGTAAGCCGTCTATCATACGACAATGCCCCAGCACACTACGAACTAATTATGGCATGCGAGCTGCCGATAATGCTTCAGGACGACCTGTGACCCCCGCTATGAAGACTAATAATCTTTGTTTCATTGCCCATTGTTCGCGTATCTACACATTATTAAGAATAGTGAGTTGAGGACTGTAATTTGTAATGCACCGTTAAATTAATGCAACACTCCTTCGGGAGAGTCTTGACTAATGATGTGGCATCAGAGACCAAAGAGAATAATTGTTACAAAGAGATAGGCTAACGATTTATTTCTTATATATATATATATATATATATATATATATATATATATATATATATATATATATATATATATATATATATATATATATATATATATATATATATATATATATATATATATATTCGAAAATAGCAATGCAGCGTTGCCGCATATACCAAAAAGTAGCAACAACTTCGATATTTCAAATAAGACACCCTGTATATGATTGCATTTTTGGATTCTACATCAATTTTTAGGTGAACTTTCATAAATGTTTCCTATTATTTAAGTTACGCGTTTTTGATATATTTAAATTTTAAAAAAAAATAAAAGCACTGCCTAATATATGTATTGTTACAAATTATTGATGATTGTATCATAGGAAATAACATAAGCATTTAGAAATCATATTTAATATGATAAAAAAACAAATCATCCCCGCATATTATTGACGGTCATTGTTTACACTTTGACAGATAATATTAATTAATTTAGGTCTCTGAGCATTAGCGTACTAGTCTATCATTACAAGTTATATAATTTGAATGTCCTTAATAAAAACGTCGTTGGAGATTCTTGACTACATTATCCTTGATGACGTCACATTCCAACTTTCGACCATTCTGATGATGAATTCGTCCTCTAACGCCTATACCTATTTTCTGAAACTCATGAAAATCATTTTTAAGTTATATTATGCTATCCAATTTATTAAATATGTTTGCCTTCTACAACAGGCCTGTTTTTGTAGTTTATTAAAATAGGCCTCTTTTTGTAGCTCATTAAATATGTTTATCAACGATCATAATGTTAGGTTTAATACGTCTGTTTTCCGTGGATTAGAGGCCTGCTAATACAGTAAGTAGTGGGTTAAAATTCATATTACCACGCATGTCATAGAAACAATTACAAGACTCATAGTTTTCAGCTCATTCTGGGTCAAAATAAATTCGTCAAATCTGACGTTTTTCAAAACCAGAAATTTTTACCTGCTCTGACGTGGAAGCCGTGAGAGCAGGTAAAAGCCTCTTCTAATTGACCAGTTATGGCTATGTTTTGGATAAAACGTTGAATTACATTCGGGAATTCGTTTAATTACGTTCGGGAACAGCATTTAATCTACTCAAAAGACTGTTTTTTTTTCTGGTGCATTGAAGGCTTCTCATACTTAGTGATACCATAATTTATCCTAGAATAACAAACAGGTGGACAGACTGGCAAAGCTTCAGACTAGACCTTAAAATTGCATTCAACTTAACGGCATCGATGAGATCAACAGAACAGCTAGATGAAGAAGTAGAACTATCCGTTTCCAACATTCAACAGGCAGCATGGAGTAATACCCATACCATCATTGGAGGAAGAAGGGGAACAATTAACAACCTAAGGAAATAAGAGACTTGTGGAAAGTAGCAGAAGTCATCATGATCCACACACACGGCAAATCCCCCCCCCCCCCCATGATGTGTCATCGTACAGATCAATATCTCTATTGCCTATATTATCCAAACTATTTGCAAAAATTCTCATAAAAAGGCGGAAATCCATCATTGAACAAAGGAACCTAATTCCAAATCATCAGTTTGGTTTTAGAGAATGACACTTAACTATAGACCATGTTCATAGAATCACTGACATAATCGAAAAATCGTTAGAGAAGAGAACAAAGAAGTCTGCTCAGCCATTTTCTTAGATGTTGCGTATGCCTTTGATAAATTATTGCATAGTGGCCTAAAGTATAAACTGAATATGCTATTCCCACAGCAATACTCAGCAATACTGAAATCATACATCTCTGATAGATTCTTTAGAGTCAAGCAATATGAAGATTATTCGAATTGAAAGTAATCAAAGCAGGATATTAAAAAAAATAAAGGCTTGTTAATCCTCTTATATTATTAATTACTATTATGTGCAGCAGCACGTTTTAAGGCTCGATTATTAAGAAAATTGATCTTTAATTCAACTTTTCTACCTGTTATCTTAGATTCAATATATTCTTTATTTATGATATGTTGATCGATTTTCAAAGCTTACAAAGTGGAATAGGTATATAGAATTCATGTGAAAATTTAGGAGAAGAGAAGCTTGTCCTATTGGATATGTTATTTGGTTGCTAAGAACTCTGATAAACGTAATTGGGTTTTATAACTTAATATTAAATTCGTCTAAAACACTTGCAACATTAATCTAACTACCATTCTAAATAATCATTACCATTACCATTAAACATATTACTAAATTGAATTGTGAAAGCCGTTTTGTACTTTGTGATAAGTGATCCTGGTGATATAACAAAAACACACACTATAGTTATCAAATTTAGTTAACAAACTTTAGGCACTTTAGTGTGTCATTTCATTTACAAAGCATTATTAGCTGTCTATATCGGTAGGTAGGTAGATACTGCATAATCTATTAAAATATAGGAAAATCCAAACATTATGAAAATTAAGTAAATTAGGGTTGCTGAGTGCTGAAATACTAATAATATATTAATGGCATAGATGAAATATGAATGAATATTGGAATACAGTGTCACAAATAAAAATAGAGTTATTTAAATACAATAAATAGTGTAATTTGATCTAGGCCGAAATGATCTATTCATAATCTAGAAATTACTAAATATTTTTTTCTACTGTCGATACTGATGATTCAATCGGTATGTCTCTAGGGTTTTTGAATTGCCGATAACTTGCCATCTGCTGCTGATAGGTTCCTCCTAGCTTTCGTTGCTATTGAAACAACATTGACAATATTTGGTTCACTTTCCATAAATTCTATTTCAAAACCTTTCTTGCGTTCACACCGACTTATCACACCGAATTGCTCGAAAAAAATCCGTGACGATTTTGTAAACTATACGTCTCATTTTTTTACAACATATTCCTTCCTAGTCGCCCATACTAACTCAACTGGATTAAGGTCGAGATAGTACGAGATAGTACCATTCAGTTTTAAAATTATGACGCAAAAAGAGTAGAGGGAAAGGCAAATTAACTTGCTCTAATATGAATATCTAATACATATATCTCAATGCTTTAGAAAATTACATGGAAATTACGTGTTTTTCATTTTAGAATGTTTTCTAATAATTAATTATTTATTATTTCAATCTTATTACAAAATGTATTAACATTTAATATTTTTTGTTTGTAAATACGGTATATGTATTAATTTATAGTGAAGTCCTATGCCATGATCTGTGAAAATAAAATGATAACTTATTACCATTAAAGTTGCTCTGGGAAAAATCAATTTTAAAATTATTGCAAAAACATGAAACCTAATCACAATCAAAAATCTTAATAAATAAATTTGTAATTCATGAATATATCATAAATTTTCAAATTGTCTTTCATGGTATAGTTTGTAACATCGAAGTAAGAGACATAAAAATCCGAGCAAAAAACCCTCATTATATCGATCCCTTCACACCTGCTACCCCATTTTTAACAGCGTTGTCAAGTATAACCGATTTCCAGGAATTTAAGGAAAAACAAATAATTTTATATACATCGCCCATCACATTATGGCATTATCATGTAGTATAACAAAATATTGATCACACTATATACCTTGCGTCATATCATAAAACAATTGTATGCTGAATGTGATGCAGAATAAGAATGTTTCCCGTTCAAATATTACGGATCCATTTTACACGTTCCTCGGCCGTGTCACATCGGCATCATTGGCATTCGTTGGATGCCTAAATTGCCTAATACCATCGAACGTTTTGTGGTAAAGTGGGGTCAACAATAATTCTTGAAATAGAAGTAATACTGTTATTCTTTAATTTAGTGTATTATTTTCAAGGGTTTTGTGTTAAAGTTAATTAGTTATTAGTATTCTATCAAAACATACCAGCTTGTTGAATGAAAGCGCCTTTATAGTGACGATTTTAGCTTGCTGTAAGAAAAGTTATACTGCCCCGATGTCCCATTGCGGCAATTGTGGGTATCCTTTGAAATTTTTTTATGTCTCAAATTTCGATGTTACAAACAGTATTGTATTCATCGATTTGCCTGTCTTCTAGTGGCCGGCAGCTTCTATTAATAAATGCTGCCGCTTCTACTTCAACTGTAGATATACGTAACTGTAGATCGTATCACCAATTCGAGTTATCATATCTTCTTGGATTATTGGTCGATAAGTTATCGGTCGACTTATTATCGGTCCGCATATATTTGGAGGCAATTTAACAAGTGAAATGTACTTGCATTTATTAACTTTATATTTGCTGGAATTATTGGAAAATCTTCGATTGGTAACTAAAAGAAATATGTGGTTACAGAAACAACGGGTACCCAGCCCATTATTGCCGTATTGTACCTACAAGATCTTATGAATCAACAATTTCCCAACCGGTGGATTAGTGGAGGCAGTTTGTTTCCCAGGTTACCTAGGTATATCCCCCAATTTATCTTATATGGATTTTTGTTTAATACCAGCCACTGTATTTATTAATAGAAGCGGCCACTAGAAGACGGACAAATCGATGCATTCAGTATAATGGAAGACAAATTGAATGTTTAAGATAAATTTGTTCATTACCAATTTATTTATTAAGATTTTTTATTTTGATTTAACAATATATTGGTGCAATAAACACATTTTACATCTGCCAAAATATCTTTAATGATAATAATAAGTACTTTTTTTTACTTACTTGTAAAACCTAGTGTTTACAAACAAAAAATATTAAATGTTAATGCATTTTGTAATAAGAATGAAATAATAAACAACTAATTATTAGGAAAAATTCTAAAATAAAGAACAGGTACTAGGTACAGATTATTTTGTAAAATTTCAAGATTAATTGTTCATATTTAAGTTAACTTGATTTAGAGAATTAAAGAGGCGCTCGCTCTGACACTCCTTTACTATTTTTGCCACTACTTTAAAACTGAAAGAGATATCGACCTCCAGTTTCCTTATTTATTTTCCTTAATTAATTGGCTATTACGCACAGCAAAAAAGCTATAAGCTTTTAATTTTTTTTTGAGAAAACTGTTGGAATGGTATAACATTTCTTTATATAGCGCCCCTTCGTTGGGCACACAAATTAAATTTAAGTTGTTCATAAAAATAATAAATCGTGGTTAATTAGCTCTTTATGATGAGCCATCGTTTGTTAACACTTTTACAAGATACACTTTTTGGAAAAGATATTTCATAAAGTTCGATTTTCGACCTACATTGTACCGAAGACATTTGTAGAAATTGACGATTTACTGAAACACCATGGCGACGAAGTGAGAAACTCAAAAATATTTCAAATCGAATTATTTTGATAACATTTGTAGATAGTGTTTTACTCCAATATCGTAGCATGAATGACGACTGAGAATATTGTAATAATGTTTAGAACTAATACAAATGAATTTTGAAGATATAGCAAATTACTACAGATATTTGGGACAATATCTGGACCGCCAGCCCGTCCTTGGACAGTAATGAATGGTTCATTCCATAATAAATAGATAATGAAAATTAATTCGGCTAATCAAAGATGAACCGTGCGTTATATGGAAAATATCTAAAGCATTGGGCCACCGCTTAGCATGTCATTATCGTACAGGATGATCCAATCATGAGATTCGCACGACGGACGGCAACGGGGGCGAAACAAAGAATTAAATTAACCGCCAGTTAAAGGACCACAAATGACGTGTTCCTATTTCGGATCCACCGAGATATTTAAATGAACCCACACGGCGATTAGATAATGATAAAAATTAATTCCTGTAATGGGGACCGTCTATCCAGCCGCAGCAGTTAATTGTAATGAACGAAATTACATTATAATACAGCGAATGAAATAACTCCTTTGTCGTGGAATTTGTTCGTTGTTAATTAATAAACAGAAGTATTCAGGATAAAGTCATTTTAATTTGGGTTTTGTAAAGGAATTAAGTTTGTTGTTGAACGGCTTAACAATGTGCGTCATTTGCATAGATTATGTGGAGTAGATATTGATTAACTAGTATTGGTGTATCAATAAAAAATAATTTAATGAAAATTGAGAAATAAATACATAACACATGTGATACGAATTCCATCACTGAATTGTACATTTTCTTTTTTCACATCTAAGGGAAAGTCTGCAGTAGGACCATAATTGAAAATCAAAGTTCATAGACTCAAGTTCTGACAGCAATAAAGCATAGGTATTCAAATTAACCACATAGTCAAAAAGTCCTAGTGCAAAACAATTTCCATATCTCAGAGAAATATTTTCTGCACTTAATTTATTATGTATTGCGAACGCGGGAGCTGCTGTTCATCGCGCCACGTTTTGTATATCCAAATTAATAACCTAAACACAATTCTTCTACTGACATAGGTATGACATGACGTTTGAGAATGTTTTATATTTCATTAGGTACCAATTTGAGTTAGGAAAATTCAGATATTCATAACTTAGCCGAAATAGATATTTCCGCACCAAAGAAATTCTAAATTCATGCTCTTAGAACCAAATAAGAATTTATTATACATATATGTATACTATTATAGTAGGGGGGGGGGAGCAGTGAATTTGTTTGGCATTTATTTTCCCAGTTAGCAACTATTAGCAACTATAATGATTGTAAGCAACTATTTTGAGCCTGACAATAATTTTCAGAGGGGTTGGAAAATTGAAAAAAAAAATATTTGCAGTTATAAATCTTTTAGACTTACTTAGACTTAAGTAGATCATAAAACTTAACGAAAAAAGCAATCCAGCTTATCTGAAGTTAAGGGAAGTAAGTTTTACTGAAGAGGAAAAGAGATGAACACTCTTGGAAAAGAGATGAACACTCTTCACACTGAACACTCTTTTTACATATTTGAAACTTAATATACAAATTACTATTATCATGAAGTAATTAAAAATAAGTTTGGCTGATTTATGAAATTCGCAAATGAGTCTGGCGGCATACTCAAAATTGCAGAAGTAAAAAGAATACCATTATTCTCCCAGCTCTGATTCTTTTTTGTGATAGCTTATATTGTAATTTCATGGAAAAAGAGTATGGCTGTCATTTACAAACACGAAAGCCTTGCCAGACTGACGTTACCGATCGTTCCCGAATTTATAAAGAATATTCAATAGAGCCTCGAAGACAAAAAAATAATAGAAATGAGTTTGATCCATTTTTTATCCGTGGCTAGATGTAAAACCACGTGATTCGAGTAAAAAAATTAACTATGATAGAAAAAATTTATTGGCTAGCCCTAAGAGAAAAAACATGTTTAAACGTTAAATAAAATTTGTCCCTTCGTTATTTTGTATGGTTCGGCAGGTAGGTATATGAAAATGGTATAGCTACTCTAAAATTCGTAGTATCCAAGGCTTGAACATATATGCCGGATATTTATTATTCAGTGTTTATTTCTTATAGACTACCTATAGCATGCTTAGGAGAAATTAGCCGTTTATCAGATATCTGTAAAATGACAGTTTAAGAAAAAAAATAACGTCAGATAAACAATAGAGTGGCATATATGTTTTTTTCAGCTTTTTAAATATCACCGAGAAATCGCTATATTATGATTAGTTCAGGAGATACAAGCAATCAGTCAAAAGTGAGCTTTTGAAAATTATCGTACAGAACTGGGTAATAAAGCAAATAATTCTGAAAACTATACTCCATAATTATGAGTTGTGTTTAAAAAAAATGATTAGACTCAAGCAGCCCATAAAGAATTACATTTTTTTTTATTTCTACGGGGAATTTCTTCTCCCCGTAGAGACAAGTTATGTTGGTTTTCAGGTTTCCATGGATGTAGCATGTAGTAGTTGATTTCGGGTCTTCTCCCATGTATGTTATCTTGTTTCCGACGTTTGTGCAGAATCACAAGTATAAAATTTTCAGTTTCATAAAAAAAATTATACCTACTAAGTACTTAAAATATTATATTGAAAAAACATTATACATTATATTGTGTGAACAAAAATACTTACCCACTAAATAACATATTTTTTTACATTTAAATAAACTTACCTAGGCATATTATCCCTTATAAATGGAAGTTCCAAAAGTCATGATAATAGTTTACATAGGCAGCTATTTTTTCATTCGTTATCTGCATGCGCCAATGATAAATAGAATTATTGTTTGTAGGTATTCAGAAAAGTGACCTATTCAAAGCACCCAGTTCAAAGTCTGCTAACTTTTTTACATATTTTTTTTACATTGTGATTATTTATATTTTTCATTTCCATACAAGTTTATACCTAATATAACCTTAGAATATATCTACTTCACAAATCACGAACTAAATGCTTTCTTGTGTATTAATATGACTTTTTCATATTTTAAAGTGGAATTTATATTGTTGTTATGAATAATATCTACTTCTTATGTGTAATGAATATTTATAGACATTTTTAAATGATAATCTACGTGACCATATTCCCTATCTGCGCTCTCTCTTTCTCTCTCTCTCTTTCTCTTTGTCTCTTCTCTCCAATCTCCTGTGATCTCCTAGGTATACTAACTGTATTAAATAAATTACAAAGGTGATAACTACTAGTGTATAATAATAATTATTATTATTATAAGTTCCTCAAAGGTCCGTCATTGGACTCTTCTTTAACTTGATTAATATTAAGGACTTAAAATCTACTATTAGAACTTCACTAATAAGTAATACGTGTCTCAGTACTCGTAAACGCACAGTATTTGAGTGCGAAAACCAAGGAAACAAGGTGTAATGTCTTAGTCTCAAGTTCTTAGATATATTTTTGTAAAACATAATCAAGACTACCTAGTTATTTCTAATTTTATACGAGCACGCGTGATTGGATCGCGATGGCACCCTATCCAACCTTGTATACCTATCTACATAATGTAGACTATTCCAAATTGATTTGTAAATGGTAAATGGCTGCTAAGTGCCTATAAACTTTACTAGAATAATCATTATGTGTTGAACGCAGCATGAAAGTGACAAATGTCTTTTTCCAAATCGATAAACCTATTGCTTTTAATAATACATAGCTCCATTTTACATGAATATGACGCTAATACACGCTAGCATGCCGTTTATTTACCTTGGATATTGGACTAAATTGGATGGAATGATTGAAAGTTTGGGGTTATGCGGCTTCTGTGAGCTGCATATAAATATCAAAGTGCGCTTATAATAATACGGCCTGGGCGTGCCTCGGCCGGATTGGTCGTACTGACCGGATCCTCCGGATCAATATCACCCGCTCCCGGACTTTCCCGGATATCGTCTTACCACAACAAAATATATCGCTGTTGCTAAGAACTGCTTTTGGAAAGATAAATCGTGATTACATCTCACAAGACTCATTTTCCCTTGATTTTTAATATTTGTTCTTTGTCTTTGAACTATGGTAAAAATTGCGTTACTTTCAAAACATATTCAGTATATAACTTCAGTATCAATAAATAATGGTAAATATATATATATATTTACCATTATTCAAATAGCAAAGAATTTCAAAGTTAATATATATATATATATATATATATATATATATATATATATATATATATATATATATATATATATATATATATATATATACCTAAATACGTATCTACCTAAATTGGACGTACCTAAATTTATTAGGAGCATTAAGGAGCAAATTACCTAAAAATGATAAGATTGTTAAGTATTTTAGATTAACATTATATTATTTATTACATCCCTTTGAAAGACAGCTGGTGAACGCCAAACTGAAACTTATACGGGGTGAATTTGAATTAAGCTATATAAATTTAAAATAACGTCAAAAATACTCATTTGAAAAATATGTCAAAAATAAAATGTGAAAAATTATTAAAGATTTATTTAGAATTATTATTTAGATTATTTAGAAAGAATTATTTAAAGATTCTAAAAATATAGGTTTGAAGGTCAACGAATGCCAACCAGTTGAATGGGTTAACTTGGCCGCTGGAAGTTGAGATATTGACCTAGTTTTAGCAGGTGTGTGTGCATTCCGCCTGGCAGTTTACATTTCATTGTTGCCGCGTATTGAAGGATTATTATTAATATTGTTGTAATTGTGTGTTATTGTTGTGTGTATTATATTAGTGAATCTATCGATATTTAAAAAACATTTTTTATCAAATCTAGAACTAGCTGATATTGTGCTGTGCTGCTATAGGAAAGATATAAATATATAAATATTTAAATCACCATATTCCTGATAGCAGGACTTTTACTCGAGCTTTTACTTCCCCCATCACACCGCATTTTACATGAATAACTGCAAATTTAAATGCCTTGGACCAACATCCTGGTGCAAGCACAAGAAGACTTGCATTTCAATGTCGCGGTCCAGTTTGTCATACTCTTAACAGAATAGTTCTTATCATGCACAAAAGGTCGAAGGTTTTTGCACTCAGGTGATGACATTCATCGGCAAGATTTAGGTCGTAGGCATAAGTGGGTGAACGTATTTCTTATACTCTTCGCTAGCTACGAAAGTCGAAGAGTATCTTGAATGTGATGGGGAAAAACTAAAATCGACAATTATTTTCATTGGAGGACAAAAGATCCATCTGGTCCATCAACAATGCCGTCCGAAGTACCTGGTTCATCAGTAATGCAATTCGAAACTTCAGAGGAAGCCTTCAAAATATTTAAGAGAAGCTAATCCCATTCCGGTAGTTCCTCATGGAATGTCGAAAAGGAAGCAGGAAGCTCTGGAACTGACCTCTCCTGAAAATCAATCCAAGAGACGAATTTACTGTATAGAAAGAGCACTTCCCAAGAAGAGCAAAGAGTAAGCCAGTTAAGAGAAAAATGAATAAGAAAGGTTTCAAAAAGTCTGAAATAATCCAAGATTTTCCAGTTCAGAAAGTGAACAGATTTTGCATTAGGTGTCGAAAATATTAGGTACACTACCAAGTCCTGCGGGTTAAAGAACCCGCGGTTTGAATGGATAAATCCCGGAAGCTCTGAAACCAGCAGTTGCATTAGCTACTGTCTTACCCCAGACATTGTTGAACAATCTAGATACGCTTGTTCTGGAAAAGTTTTTATTTTGTATGATCCATGTATTGGTCTCCTGAGCAAAATAAAGCGGCCCAAAGAATGCCAAAGAAGAATCTCAGAATTGAAGTGCTTAAGTTGTGTGACTCGGCAGATTTCTCTAAAACATTCCCTCATTTAAGAAACCGGTCTGAGTTAATGTAAGACGATTTAGGATTCATGAATATCAAAACAGGTGGCAAGAATTCAAAGTTGGTAATACTAACTTTGGCAATATGTAACTCTCTGCAACCAGATACTAATCACAAATTTTATTCTCTCCTTTGAAGTTGTCGAAGAATACACATCTTTTGCAACAACTTTCCCCGGTTTATTATTAACTTGAAGACCAGTGTCGTCGATATTGCATATTTTTCCTGGCTTATCCAGTAAATCATGTTCGGTAATAATTGTAAGAAGCAAGTTAAAAAAATAGTTTACACATCTTCTCTGTTCATTCCCTTTACTCTAGTATGCATAGCCCCTGGAGATAGCGATAATTCTTTGTTGCGTCGTAAAAATCCTTGAAATCAATCATCACCAGCTGATTGGTCTGAAAATCTGTTCATTAAGATAAGTTTCTCTGAAAAATAAAAAGACATTTTCTTGAAAGAAATAAAAGTAGGTGCAAAATCAGCTTTTTCCAGAGCTCTAATCTGCAAAGAAAGTCATTTTTTGTGCTCTGTTCCTAATTCCGGGCACCGACCATCTGATCTTTTAACTTTTTGGTAGTAAATGACGTCGTAAAGTCGTAAAGGTCTAGAAGCAATTCCATAAACTTGCCTGCTCGTGCTTGCTCCATGCTCCATTCTTGCCACGTTTACTCCCATTTGTCCGGATGTAACATTTTGCATAGCCTCCGCCAGTGTGTCTACAGATATCACGTTTTAAGGTTAGGACACATGCTTTCTCATACTTTCATTGGCATTCAAAAACTCTTAACAGGTTCCGTAAAACTGAGAAAACACACACTTTTACCTTACAATTTTATGGGCTTTGATCAAACTACATGAAACAAATTATGAATTTTTGTAGTAATTACACAAGAAAAAGGACATATTTTATGCGCCCCGTCTCGGCACAGCTTCTACTGATGGTGTAGGTCTAAGTTACCGTATGTAATCTAGTATTTTTGGTGCCCATACTGGGGCGTATTTCCCGTCGGGGCGTATTAGCCTGGTTTACCAGAAGTACTGAGGAAACAGGGTTTGGGACGAAGTTAATAGTAATTGTGAAATTAGTTACGTGGCGACAACTTTGTTATTTATACGATGGCGCAGCATCACATTATGCTAGACAGGTTGCTACATCTCATAAAATGAATTACCCTAACCAATGGATTGAAAGTCATTGGATTGGCCATTTACAATAGACTGTAAATGGCCAAATATATTGACCTGCTTGATCTCCTGACTTAAACCTCTACGCTTTTTATCTGCTTCATGTGAACCAGTTAATTCCATTGAAGAACTGACGCAGCGTACACACTTTGTTGTTCCACAAATCCGTCAGGATCAAAATGAAATTGGAAGTGTACGTGAGTCCATGAGTCGACGAACGAAAGCATGTATTAAGAATCATGGAAATCGTGCTTTTTTAATATCTTCTTAGTACATTTTAAGCGACGACATTATTTATACAAGTAAAACCCAATGTCTTCCCTGTATTACTTTGGTCATTATTTTTCATTAATACTTCATCTATCGCTTTTTTATATGTAAATAAAAGAAATGGTTCCATTTGTTATCCTTTCACATATATTACAGATTCATATAATTGCGTGTGAAATTCACCCTGTACAGCGTACAGACATGTAAAATAGCTAAAGCCAATTATTTTACAAACAGTCTTTTTGTTACAGGCATTCGATGGAATTTTAATTAACAACAATTTCTACAATAATTATTGTAATTTACACATTTGCACAGTGGTTTTACCTTTCGACCAAATAGGGTATTTCATTTCCAAATAAACATGAGAAGTGGACTCAACGCATATAGGTACCTAGTAATAAAAATCAATAAACTGCAGAGGTTCAAAAACCGAATTGTTCCTACAAGAACTATGTCACAGATGCCCGTGAATGTAAGTAGGGTGCATCAGAGAGAAGCTTAAGGAATCTTTGCCGTACTGATAATGGGAAAATGAATTATTTTAGAAATATAAATTATTTTAATAAATCGAATTGTTCAGCAACAAATGATGGTCAAAGTGAGATTGTGTTGAAGTAGAAGCAGCTGTATGTAGTTAATTCGGTTTTATGACGGTCTAATCGGTTTATGACAGTGGTTCCATATAGTAGGGGATCCAAACTTTCAGATTTGATCAAATTTGGGGAGTAACCTATTCCAGCAAGGTAAATAAGTTTTGATTACGAATATCGAAAAAGGGCCACTAAAGATATCAGAAAACACTTGTTGGAGTTTAGTTGGCTCTTGCACAACTTCTTAAACAGAAAAAATAGACGCTGAAACCATGAAACGAGTATTAGTGGTTTGTAGCCTTTAAATTACCCTAAAAAATACAATAACTGCGATATCGGTGTTATTTTTCATATAAATTAAGCCTTTAAATTACCCTATAAAATACAATAACTGCGATATCGGTGTTATTTTTCATATATACATTCTATAATCGTAAGCGCCTATAACTGTTTCAGTAGAAATTAAAAAAATATCCTATTTTGTTTAAACAATTGAAAAAGTTGACACACTAGAATTTGTGTATCTAAAATATCAACCTGAATCTAAAATTTGAAGTAGAAATACTCGGGAGATTCACGTTCATAATTAATTATTTTTTAGTGTTTATATTGGATTATGTTGGATGTGTACTTCCCTATTTGAATCCTATTTTGTTCACAATTTCCTGGATTTTAATTTCTTTACTATTACTATTAAAAAAGCACTATTTTGTGTAGTACTAAGTAAGATTTCTGCGGAACGATTGCTAGCGAATTCCGCAAAAGGATGTGAGTTACCCAAAATAATATTTCCCAACGTGTTCCATACAAGACATTTTCTCCGAATTTTATACGTTTAAAAACAATCCAGTAGGTTGTAACGGTGTGGCAGCTTGTCACTTTCATAGCTTGCCAGGTCTAAGTAACCTACTATGAACTGAACTTACAACTTACTATAAAACCAGTTGCGTAAAATTTTACTTTTCCTAACTGGTTGTGAAAAGTAAGACGTTTCTTTACGTCAAAGGGTTTTGAAAAGTGCCACTTTAAATGTCAAAATTAGAAAAAAATATTTCTACAATTCCAATAGGCAATGGGCGGCACACGGCATCCAACGCCAGAATGTGGATATAGATAATATAGCCCCAGGCGCGGAGCTTCCTTTACGTTATTACCATCAAATTTAAAAATTCATAACTCAAACACGTTATATGTTGTACCCTTTATCTATCTATATATTCCTATATTGTATTTGAAAATTTCCTATATTTAATGTAGTTGCCCACAGGTCAAAATTTACAGTATATAATCCTTGATGTGCCCACTGTGTTATTTAAGAAAAAAAAAGATGTTTTGAAGTTTTGCTACTGCAGTTACGTGCGCTCATGATTTCTCTTCATACCTGCCAAAAATTAGATGAATGTCAGTTCCAACTAATGTCATAAAATATCACTGAAAGTGTTGTGGTATTGATATTTTAAATTCAAGTATAAATGATCAATAAAACAAATCGTACATCACTCTGAAGATCCTCAATGAAGGTGAAATAACTTGTACAACGTGGTTCGTTTCCGTATATATGTCCAGATATGTAACCGGTAAGTGTGTCTTCCTTATTATTCATCTATTTGCTTATTTCTCTATGTAATTAATTACTACAAACCCAAGATGTCTTCTCGCAAAACGAATATGAATAGCAAAGAACTTAAAAGTTATAGGCGATAATTTAATAAATTGATATAATAATTATTGAAATACCATACCATGATAAATAAACCCCGGCTCAAATTTAAATTTCCTTAAAAAATAGCTAAAAGCTTTGAGCTTGTTGAATGTTTCGTTTCCTTAATCGATTAATTAAAAAAATAATTACTTAAATATATTTCATGAATGTTTTAAGTTGATTTTTTTTATTTGATTTTTAAGATAAGTTTTAAGAGATTTTGTATTTCGAAAATTGATTCTGATTATCTCTATTGTGGTCAAAGCCATGGGGATCAATCATGCTCAAACTACCCCCTCCCCCCTAGTAGGTATTCCAGTATATAATACGACTATCCTGTACAATCCATTGCTTACAATAATTAGGTATTAATAAAAACGGCTAAATTATTGAATCCGGCCGACGATGGCAAATAGACAAAACAACTCGTGATGTAGGTACACGCCATCTTGTGGCAACATATCTTCCTTAAGTATCTTAGAATGTCTTCAAATCCAAAAGTCATCAGTATTTATGCCCCAGTATTTTAAAGTCGAATTTCTTTGATTGACTTTGAAGTCCTGTTTTGAATTACAAGTACAAAACATTTTCATAAAGTCATTGAGTAACAAATCCCCCCAACTACGTGCTCAGCAAAGGGCTTGAAGGATTTGGCAATGACGATCAAGGAATGATAAAAAACATCAAACACTAAACTTGACGACATTTTAAAATATATTAAGGACGGGAATATCTACTAAACTATAAACTCTTGAAACATTTCTATAAAAAAAACATGTATTAATAGACAAATATTTTTTTTAAATATTCTGAATCTTTTAAAGCTATTAAAATTCTTAAATTGTTAAAATAGTAGGTAGTTTGTAAGTGAATATGATGCATATATCGTACGAGTTTAATATTTTTCTCTTTTTAACTACATCATGTGTATGTTGCTGAGAGCTTTCCGCAATCCATTACATGATGGTTATTCGGGTATTTCCGCGTTGAAATATTCCGCCAAAAATTCTATTGTCAATTATCCCCGCCCAAAATTAACTTTTTATGGCATCTGCGATTGGGTCTTATATTCAGTGAAGATTTATGTCACTCCAGTATCTTGCCGTTTGTCTGTTTACGCTGTTCTGTAGGTAAAATGTAGAGAACATTACATTATGTGAGAAGTTTTGTTTCGCATTCATTATAATCGACCCTGTTTCGCATTCATTATAATCGACCCTGTTTCGCATACTTGCATTCTTCTTTCAGGATTATAGATACTTTAATTGGGTAGGTATAGTACCCGCCAGAAATAATTCATAATCGTATAAAGACTATTCATATCAAAAGATACCGCCCGTACTAATGCCAAATAGCCGCCAGAGTCGGATTCCCTTTGTTTTCGCATTTCACAAAATAATTTTTTAACATAATTTTACAAATAATTTATTCATTTTTCTTATGAGTTATTTGAGAAATAATAACAATTAATAAAATAGGGGCTTTATTTTAAAGTAATAAATATTATACATACATTATAAGACCTCTCCCTTTAATTTAAATTACCTGAATTAAATGGCCTCACATCCAGGAGATGTATACATATGGATTTTTATTTTACCTAACGCCTGCTCAGAAGGTCGTGGATAGGTGATATATCTAAGTTACACTTAGATATATCACCTTAGATGGAAAAATCACAGCTTAACTATATGATCTATCTCTACTTTTTATTTATATTTAAAAAAAATAAATATTTAGATTCCAGGTCAGCAATACTAGAGTACGGTAGACCGCAGAAATGTCTAGACAATAATTACCAGCTGAAACTTCTGTGAAGCAGATTTTTACTTAGTGAAATAAAATAAATGTATTTTTAAAAACAATATGTTGACAAATAAATAAATATACCAGTGGATGGTTTACAGAACCGCTTAAAAATAATTTACAATTAAAATTTACAATTAATAAGCCCGAAGAGCTTTAAAATGACTAGAATGCCAGTTAAAATAAATTTAAAAAGTGGCCTGGAGGGCTCTAAATTAAGACAATAAAAACATAATTACTCCCGACGCCAAGTCAAGCTGAAGAAGCTCAAGCTCCTTCTTCTTGTTGTTTTGTTTCCTTTCTTTACAAGCTGACATAAAGTACTGTAAGGAACCTCTGTTAGCTTTGATACTTTTTGTCAGCCCCGTAGATTTGCTCTCTCATATGTACACAGGATCTTGTTTTAAGTTGTTATACATATTTAGACAAATTTGTTTTGCTTGGTAGTCCAAAAATAGTTCCTTCTTCTAAATCCTCGCCCTAATCTGAATAGTCGGATTTAACCTGGGGTTCTACAAATTAATGGCAGGTTCGTTTTCAATATCAGGATTCAATATATTTCGCAATAATTCTTCTCCAATTATAATATATATATATATATATATATATATATATATATATATATATATATATATATATATATATATATATATATATATATATATATATATATATATTTATACAATAAAAACATAATTACTCCCGACGCCAAGTCAAGCTGAAAAAGCTCAAGCTCCTTCTTCTTGTTTTGTTTCCTTTCTTTACAAGCTGACATAAAGTACTGTAAGGAACCTCTGTTAGCTTTGATACTTTTTGTCAGCCCCGTAGATTTGCTCTCTCATATGTGCACAGGATCTTGTTTTAAGTTGTTATACATATTTAGACAAATTTGTTTTGCTTGGTAGTCCAAAAATAGTTCCTTCTTCTAAATCCTCGCCCTAATCTGAATAGTCGGATTTAACCTGGGGTTCTACAAATTAATGGCAGGTTCGTTTTCAATATCAGGATTCAATATATTTCGCAATAATTCTTCTCCAATGGACTCGAAACGCTCGAAAAACGCTCTAAGCGCTCGAAGTGCTCGAAAAACGAAGCACGAAATAGTTAGTTTAGCGTGTGGCTGCTACTACTTACACACCATAGAAACACCAAGCCCCGACTGTGCCTCGGTTTTTATTTAGGACGAGGCAATAATCCGATGCATTTTATACGAACTTTTACGACTTTTTCCTTAAACGACTTTTTTATAGGAATATGAATTATTTATCACGGATACTACACCATTTTTTTTCTTTACATAACGATGAATGATTGATCTCGAAACGTCTGCTACGGAGCTGATTTTTTCATCGAATTAATTGGGTTTTCTGTTAAATCGAGTATTACTTACTTCAAGTGCCGAATCATCATCATAATTCTTTGGGTCATCATAATCATCATCATAATTCTTTGGCCTGGTCTTTAAAGTCCGCTACACCAGAGTTGAATTACGAAAAGAATGCGGGATAAAATTTCAATGTCGCCACGTTCTCTATTAATAAAGTAATTACAAAAGATCCTATCTTATTTTTGTACTATGGATACTTACTCAAAGAAGCCAAATCTCCATTATGCTCTTAGCTCCACAGAAGCTTCTGCTGTATATTTTATCACTCTCCTGATACGTCGCTGTTCAACTTTCGTGTGGTGGACATTAGTTGAAATGTCAAAGTGATTTACTTGAAACGTCAAACGCAAACGAATAGTGAATTTTTTAACCCTTTATTTGTTACTAGATCTGTATAGGTACCTATCGATTTGAATTTTTGTTGAATATTTCCGTTATTTATTGAAAAATTTTCGAAATTTTCATTTGTTTATTTCGTTACAAGGAATGCTTAAAAATGAGGAATCATAGAGGGGAACTTTATATTTGAATTTTGCAAATAAAATTCCACGCCCGACGAGATTCTCCAAAAAAATTGCATTTTTAATTTGTTAAATTTTATTCCAAACTTACGTACTTATTTAGTTATTGGTAAAAACAGCATCTGGAGCAACTAAAGTGTCTAGTTCGGTCATGAGAATATTAATGTAGATATACAGTTTTAATAAAATGGCATATATTGACACTATCGATAGGTATGTCGATGCGGTGAGAGTACTACTTTTAACTTAGTGTATCAATGCGAAAGAAAAACAGGAGGCAGTGGAGCATCCAGCTCACAATAGGACATAGCCCAGACGGCACTGGTGGAACCAAAAAGCATTAAAAGCAACTTCTGCTAAAACCCGACAAATCCCTTTGTGTAAAATCAACCAGTTCACACTCCGTGTAACTTACACAGTAAATATAAACTCCTATGCTTTATGAACCTCTCAGACCTACCATTCAAAATCGATATAATATACACGCTGCCTTAGCTATGTCCTATTATTTATTCAAGGCATATTTTATACTGGGAGTCTCAAATAAACCTATAATAAAATATAAGTTTATATATTATATTATATTGTATGATTTATATGATTATACAACAAATTTGTATTTGTGCCTTGTCTTCTAGAAAAAGTAACTCTATGAGTTATTGTCCTGAAAGGTCACTGGCAGGCTCAAATTACTAATAGTTGTTAGAGGACGTTCAAAATTGAAGAAAACACTAAATTATTATAACTATGTTAGTTGCAGAAATATTTTACATTAACTATTAGACCGGGAGATGGTAACAGTTTATTTTCTCCGGTTTCAGAATGCCTTTTGGAGGAGTGAAAGTGTACCTTATGACGACAAAGAAAAACGTACTAGTCCGCTGAACACTTGCACAAAAATGTATCTTTCTCTGATATTATAATAACTGCCCAATATTATATGGGTTTTACAATGCCCACTTTCATTCTTTTCATCGACATGTAGCTGAAAACGTGGATAATTAAATTATCACGTGACCGCTAAGGCCCTTTAGAACTCTGCAACTCGCAAGCTTATTATTATACTTAAGACTCTAAGTTTGTTTTAACTTTCTTTTGATAAAATAGCATGCATTTTATTATCAGAGGGAAAAATCAAAAAAACATCCGGAAAGTGTCATCCATCGGGCTAGCACACGCTTTTATTTGTTGTCATAAGGTACACTTTGACTCCTCCAAAAGGCATGCATGGTGACATCGGAGAAAATCAACCGTTAAATTGATATCAGATGGTTCACTCGGATGACGGGTCACTGACTCACTCAAGTGAATGTCCTTTTTTTTTCTTTCCACGTTCACACGACACAGACAAAATGATATACAAATGAACATATTTGCTCTTTTTCTCGAGTATGGCTTTGAAATTCCCTTATTTTGTGATCAATTGATCGAAGAATTGAGAAAAGTAAAGCAAAGAAAATATCGACTTTGGGCGACCATGGTCTTACCCATGGAGTACATTCAACAGCAATTTAAAGTGGGCAATAAAAGTTGCCTAAGTTCGGTGGATACCGAAGTCACTAATTCTCGTGGACACCACTGACCCTGCGCAACTAAGTCAGATAGTCCCCAAATTATCCTCGAACCTACTCTTGGCACCTTCTGTAATTTTTAGGGGAACGAAAAATAAGACACACAGTATACTAATTACTAAGTTTACTTTACAAATTGTAAATTCAGAAATAGTGATTCACAAAAAAAAAAGAATTCAAAATTACATAAAAAAATTCATTTACCAAAAATGTGGTCTTATATCTGGAAACGCAGCATAAAATACATAAAACAGCTTATACATAAAACGGTTTAAATGTCAAAGTGCCCGATAACATTTCCGCAATTTATAAATATATATATATATATATATATATATATATATATATATATATATATATATATATATATATATATATATATATATATATATATATATATATATATATATATATATATATATATATATATATATATATATATATACACTCCCCGGCACAAAATTCCGTCACCCTAAAATTTTTCCCAATTTTGATGTTTTATAACTTTTTTATTTTTCATCTGATTTTCATAAATTTTTTACCAGTCTGTAGATCAGCTCATTGTGTGTCTTTTTAATTATTGTAATAAGTCATATTTTTCGTCCAGGCGATATTATACAGGGGTAAATCAAAGTGTTGTTTTTTGTCGTAAACTCAAAACACCCTGTGGAAAAATTGAGGCGAATAATTTTGTTTACAAACTGTTTGCTGCCATCTTAGACGTATTGTAAACATTTTGTTTTTTGATTCATCCCATTATCTCATTTCTTCTGCGAGCAGCAAAATTTTAAATGAAACGCTGATTTCAAGCTTATTTTTATTAACAAAAACATCCACTAGGTATATCACAAAATTAATTAACAAAGACAAATTTTAATAACGTGTATGTCCTCCTCTCGCAGCAATGACAGCTTGCATTCTTCGTGGCATCGAATTAATAAGATTACTTATTCTGTCTTGAGGAATAGCCTGATATTCTTCTGTCAGCGCCAGCCGTAAGTCTTGCAAGGTTAGTGGTTGCACAGGACGGCGACGGAGTGCTCTTTTAAGAACATCCCAAAGATGTTCGATTGGGTTGAGATCCGGGCTACATGCGGGCCAGTCCAATCTTGGAAGTCCAACCTCATCCAGATATTCGCTCACTACCCGTGCAACGTGAGGTCTAGCATTATCATGCATTAATGTAAATTGGTTCCCAATGAAAGGAGCAAATGGAACAACAATTTCTTGGAGGATTTCCTCAATGTAACGGTGGGCGGTTAGTGCTCCATTTTCAACAAATACAAGGTCAGTACGTGCATCGGTAGAAATACCCGCCCAAACCATGACTGAACCACCGTAATATTGCAGTCGCTCAGATATGGTGCAGTCTGCATATCTTTCATTTCTACGTCTGTATACCCGTTCACGACCATCCGGCGACCTTAAACAAACCCTGGATTCATCTGTGAATAGTACGTTTCCCCACTGTTCTACAGTCCAGTCAGCATGCGCTCTTGCAAATCTCAGTCGGTGTTGTCGATGCCGAGGAAGCAATTTTGGACATACTGCTGGCCTTCGTGAATGCAATCCTGCTTCTAACAATCTTCTACGTATCGTTCTTTCACTTACACTTACTCGACGTACCATTTGCAAGTCATTTTTTAGATACACAGCAGTAGCTCTTCGATCTCTTAAAGAACTCATAATGAAAAAGTGATCATCAGCTTGAGTGGTCATTCTCCTTCTGCCAGAGCCTTGCCGCCTAATAAAGTTTCCCGTCTGTAGATACCTATTCCAAACATCACAAACTGTAGACCGCGCAATTCCCAGAGTACGGGAGACATAACTCTTATTGCGGCCATCCTCTATTAAGGCAACAATTCTACCTACGTCTGCTGTAGTTACCATGATGACAACACACTAAATTAACTGTACTGTCAAATATTCTGTCACAATAACCGCGTATTTAGCCAACGTCGATGTTTTTTAATTAAAAATGATAAAATTAACAGCGTTTCATTTAAAATTTTGCTGCTCGCAGAAGAAATGAGATAATGGGATGAATCAAAAAACAAAATGTTTACAATACGTCTAAGATGGCAGCAAACAGTTTGTAAACAAAATTATTCGCCTCAATTTTTCCACAGGGTGTTTTGAGTTTACGACAAAAAACAACACTTTGATTTACCCCTGTATAATATTGCCTGGACGAAATATATGACTTATTACAATAATTAAAAAGACACACAATGCACTGATCTACAGACTGGTAAAAAATTTATGAAAATCAGATGAAAAATAAAAAAGTTATAAAACATCAAAATTGGGCAAAATTTTAGGGTGACGGAATTTTGTGCCGGGGAGTGTATATATATATATATATATATATATATATATATATATATATATATATATATATATATATATATATATATATATATATATATATATATATATATATATATATATATATATTGTGAAAAGTAATCTTGGGTTTGTAGCATTTCATTACATAGAAATGATTCATACTTGAATTTAAATTACCAATACACCAACACTTGCAGTGACGTTTTATGACATTAGTTTTTGACGGAACTCATTCTTAGAATACACAAACCTAGTATACTATTTATATTTGTTCTATTTGAACATATTATATATAAAAGCATTAGGCATACAGTTATCCAGAAGATGTTAAACTTATGATCAATGAAATAAATCGTATACTGCTCTGAAGATCCTCAAGAAAGGTGAAAGAACTTGTACAACTTCTAAGTGGTTCGTATTCATGTGCATAGTGATTCATTTCCGTATGTGTGTCCAGATATAGCACTGGTAAGTGTGTTTTCTTTCTTATTCGTCTATTTGCTTATTTCTATGTAATGAAATGCTACAAACCCAAGATTACTTTTCACAAAATAAATATGAATAGCAAAGAATTTCAAAGCTAATAAATATATCCAGGGTGAAAATTGGATTTTTTTCGAGAATTTTCGAAGAAACAATTAATACATACAACCAACAAATGATTTTAGTTTTGACTAAGCAAGCAATTTCTGTATCACTCCCTCTTTGAATGCTTCAGAACTCTATTGTATATATAATTCAATATTTTCCCGCATATAGTTGGAAAAAGTAGTTGTTTTTCAATAGGTTCAACAAGATTTTATGCATTTTAAAGTTTAACATCTTCTGGATAACTGTATGCCTAATGCTTTTATATATAATATGTTCAAATAGAACAAATATAAATAGTATACTAGGTTTGTGTATTCTAAGAATGAGTTCCGTCAAAAACTAATGTCATAAAACGTCACTGCAAGTGTTGGTGTATTGGTAATTTAAATTCAAGTATGAATGATCAATGAAATAAATCGTATACTGCTCTGAATATCCTCAAGAAAGGTGAAAGAACTTGTACAACTTCTAAGTGGTTCGTTTTCATGTGCATAGTGATTCATTTCCGTATGTGTGTCCAGATATAGCACTGGTAAGTGTGTTTTCTTTCTTATTCGTCTATTTGCTTATTTCTATGTAATGAAATGCTACAAACCCAAGATTACTTTTCACAAAATAAATATGAATAGCAAAGAATTTCAAAGCTAATATATATATATATATATATATATATATATATATATATATATATATATATATATATATATATATATATATATATATATATATATATATATATATATATATATATATATATATATATATATATATATATATATATATATATATATATATATATATATACTAGCAATATCAAGTCAATCAAACAGAGTGTGTCCCCCTTTAAACTATACTTAAAACTAAGCTTATCTATGATATGCAGCGAGTCTTCCAGTAAGGTGGATCTCTCCTGTAACTCTACGTAGGTATAGGGGTCGAGGGTCGATAGACAACCAGGTGCGAAATAATTCGAAATAATTCCAATACGCGGGTCGACCATCGCTACAGAAGGCGAGACGGAGACCAAATGACCGAACTCGAGCGAACGTTCTCTCTGTGTTCATGCGCTTAATTTTTTTCATTCGGAGTGCCATCATTAATGCTGAATTATAAAATCCAACATCGCTGGATTGTTTCACTAATGAATTAATTCGTCACTTTTGATTCATTTTGTGTCTAAACGTTTCAGGTTTAGTGGAAGATGCTGAATGAAAAACATAAATTAATAAAAAGTTAACCGTCTGATAGGTATCACCTTAACCATCTCTCATCTCAGTCTATATATATTGCTATGCAATGATAGTATGCTAACTTTCTGAAGAGAGCACAATCTACTAACACTAAATTAATTATAGATATTGTTAATGACATATTTTATATACGCAGTATTTATTGTTCAAAGCTAGTATGCATTTTGCAAGTTGTTCCTAATACTTGGGCATGCAAATAATGGCATGAGAACCTCATACCTAATACCAAAAATTGTTAGCTGTAAACAGATTGAATCTGTGTGCAATTATTTCCCAATTAGAAAAAAGAAAACTAGTGAAATATTTTATAGAAAAGAAAATGTAAAAGAAAACAGTGGAAATATTTGAACTTGTAAAAAGTGTATGAAGGAATAAAGAAAATAAAAATGGCATGCGAACCATTCTGAAAATAATTTGAACACTCTGGTTGGAACATGATGGTTGCAACAAAATCTACGGCTAGAATTTCGAAAATAAGCTAACAGAATAAGAAATCAATGAAGAATATAGAAATAATATCCATAAACTGTCCATGTATCAATGAAAACATAAGACCATATATCAAGAAATCTAGAAAAATCATGCACTGACACCTATCCACATGCAACGTAGAATATTTTCTTATCTACAATTTCGAGAGGATAACTTTGACAGTATTTTTGTATCAGGCGAAAGCTGTTTCCAACTTGCTGGACTGCTGCTTATTTACAAACCATGTCAAGGGAAAAAGTTAGCAGTCCAAAATTTGCATTCATGCACCAGATGCTGAGAGGCCTCAAAGTTTCTGCAGGTGGGCATTAGAAACAGAACATCTCCCTTTAATTTTTGTCAAGGCTTTTTATTGATCGATGAAATACAGATTACAATGGGACAAGAGCCGGAGTAGTAAACCATCACACAAGAAAATTGTAATTCTCGATCGATTCGGCCAAATTTTAAAATTAATTTAGCGTTAATGTTTACACCTCCAACCTTGGACTGACTTTGACCAACGAATGACTGTTTTGTTCATTTTTATCACAGATACTTATATTGGTATATTTTATTAGTAGGTATTTGTAGTATATTATAGTATTTGAATAATTTATTTTAAACAGACAAGGATTATTTAACCTCTAAGTACTCAAAAACCGTAAGAAAGAAAATTACGTTTTATTATAATTTGTAATATTTCCTAAATTTCATAATGAACAATGTCCTATGAGGGGAGAAGGGTGAGAAAATATGCAACATAAGCTTCTGTCGAGATCAGAGCATAGGTAATGAAAATTTGGCATCTTTGTGTAGATAACTATAGTACAAAAATAAGATAGGAACCTTTGTGATTAATTTATTAATAGAGAACGTGGCGATATTGGAATTCTTTCCCGCGTTTGTTCGGTTGTTTTCATGTGGTGGACTTTAGTTTAGATAGTAAGGTTTAATTGCACTATCTTCAAATAAATCTTGCTGATATAAATATAATGACAAAGAAATTTTGATGATATCCTTAGGTAACCATGCTCATGGTTTTTTTTTGGTACACCATGTATATATAGTCCAGCCAGCTGATATTCCGTTAACTAAAGACCAAACTTATCACCTTCAAGTTTATCGATATATCGGGGCTTAGGTAAACACCTAGGTAAACACCATTTATGTTCGAGCAATGTACTGTATCTAATCCTCCTAATCCAAGCTGAACGGATTATGGAAACTGTTCGCACCTCGAAAGGATCCGAGCGTATTAGGAAAGTAATGCCGATTCTCAACAATACCAAACCGGAAGAGGCTTTGGGATAATTTGTGTATAGCCGGTATGTTTCTATTCCTGGACTTTGAGAGAGATACATCCGGATAATTTGGGGATTACCCGTGACGTAAGCAGGATGCATTATCATGAGCTCGCTTGTATTAAGCAGTCAGGATGCAGTCACATGTACGTTAAGGGGGGGATTTTGCGCAAAAGTGAAATGGAGAAAAAACGGCGAATCTGTGGGCTCCGTCCGACTGGTGCCATGTGAGCAGCGCTTGAACGTGCGGTGATTTTTAGCACAGCGTGATGTTTTTTAGCTAAAATTAAGGTCGTGATATAGGTATATGTTGTAGGACACACATTGTAGAATTATTAATAAATATCAATCTGACTGTTGAGTAGAAGTGATCCTAGATATCCGTCCTAGTGAGTGAGTGTGAGATGAAATAGTTTTGTGCCTGGCCTAGTTCCGTTGTAAATGCGACATATTGACACACTTACATGGCTATGGCTAAATTGGTGTGGCTAAAATTGAGGTACTTTAGTAGTTATTTTAATGATTCTTCTGTTATCATGAGCATTGAAAATTATCTCACTCACCTGTGGGAACCTTTCATAATATGTTGACATATAATAATGTACAATGATGTTAATTTTTTCCGGTGATTTGTGTCGTCGTCTGAACCTTTCTATTAGACGGTAAAAATATACATAGGTACAACATCCGCGCCTTAACAGAAACTTAATTGTTATAAATTGTTAATAAATTGTTATATAAAATTTTTTACCCGGTAATTCATTAACAGAGGACGTCGGCCATATCTCAGGGGAAAAAATCTACAAAAAAAAGTGGACGAGCGAAACCGCTGGAAATTATATACGAGTTTGTAAGATGACCACTAGAGGGCGTTACAATAATGTTAAATTAGAAATGAGAAATATCTCTTTAATTTACTATAAGGTGTAGGTACTGAAAATATGTTATTGGTAGTGTGGTAAAATTTTTAATAACTTTTAATAACTTTTTTAATAAAATGCAAACTTTCCGTTTTTTCTCCGAAATTCTAAATAGAAACATGTTTATTGTCACATAGTCATATAGAGAATCAAAATTGCAAGAAACCAATGAAAACCGTAAGTCGATATCTTATTTCTAACTGGATAAATTGATAAAAATATATTTTTACATTAAAAAAGTATTAAAGAATTTATACCGATTACTCGTACTGGTCAGAATCGGTGAAAATAAGTAAGGATAAAGCTAAAAACATTTTTTTATCAATTATTGTATAGTAAGGTCAGGTAACAACGGATGATGGAAATAAACTGCCCCTTCCAATCCACGTGTGAGGAAATGTTGTAAAATTCAGAGCTATGAAAAACATTGTAAGACCAAAGTTATTCAAAATTTTAAGAACATTACCAAGAACATATTTTCAGTATGATAAGGTATATCATATAGCAAATTAAGGAGATATTTCTTTTTTCTAATTTAACTTTACTCTAGCGGTCATATTACAAACTTGAATATAATTTCCAGCGATTTCTCTCAACCATTTTTGTTATAGATTTTTCCCCAACGCTCTGTACGGTTCCAGAGATATGGCCGGCGTCCTCGGTTAATGAATCACCCGGTATACAATGACATAAAATGTTTTAATGTATGGATTTTTTCTCAACAAAATTTGAGAATACTGTCTAATGCAGTTCAGAGATCGATACTGAGACACTGAAACCATTATGTTTGAATATCCCTCATCACTTATAGATACTTATAATATGCCTATTTAAATGTAAAGATGGAGATCCTTAGAAAAAAACAAAATAACTTCAATTTCTAATATAAAGTAAATAAAATTAAGTATATGATATAAATCAAGGCAAGATCGCTTTAAAACAGTGTAGGTATCTCCAGTAATAACAGCTATAATGCAGGGGTGTTAAAATTTCGACAAGAAACTTCTTCTCATTTTTGCAAAGGTTGAATTGATCGACAATCAAAAGTAGGTACCTACCTATCATAAAATAATATTGCACTAACACTCCTCACTAGCCGCTTCGGAACATATTAAAGTTTGCTGTAATGTAATGTAGCTATATAGGGCTGGTAAAAAGAGTTGAATACAGCAATAATTTAAACAGAGCCAAACAAGGAGATAGCAACATTCTTGGAGGTTTCTTTTGTTATCCGAGGCATCGATTGACAGGCACATTAGCTCTATATCAGATCAGGTCTAATGTCATGCATGCCTACCTAAGAAAAATTACGCCCTGTGTCAACTGGGTAATCCATCAGTGGCGTAGATTTACATATCTATACTTACCTAGAATTAGTACATGGAAAACAATATTATTCCAAATAAAATTATAAAAATGATAATATTTGCATTTATTCAATAAGGCTTATTTATATATTTTGGTTGTCAACGGTCTTTCAATATCTGAAATGAGAAGATCACTTCCGTCATTTCTAAACAACTGAATAGAAGTTTATTAAAAATGATGAATTGAATCTAATTTCATATTTATCGATGTGTACATATCATCTAGGTTGGAGCAGCTTTTTGTAATACGTTGAAGTGAATGGTCCAATAGAATTGTGGTCAGGAAATTTAGAAGGCATATGAGAAAGCGACGAGGACCACAATTTACTATATGTGTATGGGCCATATCAACCCGCAGGGTCTGGTAATAAGGCCCAACAAATCTTTCTAAATTTAAGTGGGTCCTGAACTATACAGTTTGTTTATTTTTAGTAGATGTTTGTAATAATACAGTAACTGACAGGCTAAAGTTTGGCTAAATTCCATTTTTAACACAGCCTGTATTTTAAGAATTTAGAAGAAGTTAGTAAAAACTAGGTGGACCTTATTGTGCAACACTAAGTATACTAAGGTAGTGCTGATAATGACGCATTTGGTATTAATAATTAGGTATGTAAAGAGTGTAAAATATATTTCACTAGGTACCTATATATACCTACGTTCCTATTTAAATTATACCTATAAGGAAATCATTTGTTTCCAGTCAATCCCTGATGGACGCCAATGATTTCAGGGTGCGATAGCGGATCAGTGCCGCGTCAGAAACCATCTTAGACCATTATACGTAGCCCTAATACATAGCTGGGTTCGTTTTCACTCAAACCCTCGTTTTCAAAAGAGCGGAACAGAAGTAAAAAATAACTTTGTAAAGGTGTAGCATGGAGAGACCAATGCTAGGTGAGAACAGAAGCCTGACTTTGTCTATTCCTATTTATCAGCTTAGCTCAACAGGCTATAAAATCCCTTCTTAGTGCTGGCTATCATTTATATTTCTGGCTGAAAACACTTTTATTTTGACCTGAGGATAAAAGTATGGAGTGGATGTTTCTCTATTAGATAGCGGATATAGTTACCTGTATCTCTTGTGAATGTTAAGAATTGATTTTACGTGGGTGTTAAAGAGTGTGCTGGAACCTGTTGCTTTACAGCCAAGTTGAGGTAGCAGATTTACTTGATCGATAAAGCGTGTTTGCTTATAATATGGTAACAGCTTCATGTAGAATGCACAGCTGTTTGGGGGCCAGGTGATGCCATCTCCATTAGCAGATTGTGTTTGATATGTGTGATAGAGTATGCTTTCAATTAAAATGCACTTAACAGAGTACCTATAGATTGTCTTTTCTTTTTATATAATTTACACTACAACTTACTCTAGTTTATGCGTCAAAAAAATCTTCCTTTAATCTTCCAAAAATTTACTAAGGCTTGAGTTCCTGTAAGTTTACATAGCTATAAAATAGGATATACATATTGCATAGATTTATTTGACCAAATTAGAAACAACGCATTTTTGGCAAGTACAAACTTATGAAAATAATTAAAAATGCGCTTATTAACTAGGTACCTACCTAGTCGTTCAAAGCAAGTGAGTTACACTTACGCAAAAGCAAAGCAATTACTGTTATTACTAGTAATAGTAGATACAGTGAAAAGCATAACAAAATAAAAATAAGAATTTGACAGGTAAATATTTCTAAAAATATAAAAGAAAGTGAAACGCTAAGAAAATCTAGTGCACCTAATCAATTTATAAAATCAAATCACAATCAGTACTCCGGACTTCTTCTTCTCCGGAAGAAAAACAAATATGTATCTAATATATTAGGTATTATGTCATTCAAGTGTTATAGTCGTATTAAGGAAAAAGTCGTAAAAGTTCGTATAAAAAGCATTGAATTATTGCCTCGTCCTAAGTAAAACCGAGACAGGGTCGGGCTTGGTTTTTCTGAGGAGTGTTAGTATAGTAACAACCACACGCTAAATTAACTATTTCGTGCTTCGTATTGCCCGCAGAGTTTCACTGTTAACCAGATTCTTGTAATAATTTATTTATAGTACCTAGACAATGTTTCGACTATGGGAGAATAATTCTACTGTTTCGAAGTAATTGGAGAAGAATTATTGTGAAAATATGGATCCTGATATTGAAAACGAACCTGCTATGAATTTGGTAGAACTCCAGGTTGAATCCGACGATTCAGATTTAGGCGAGGATTTAGAAGAAGGAACTTCACAAAAAAGAAACATTTATTTTTGGACTACCAAGCAAAACAAATTTGTCTAAATGAGTATAACAACCTAAAACGAGATCCTGTGATAGTAGAACATAGGAGATAGTAGATTTGCTATCTCCTATCTCCAGTGCTGAGAAAAGTGTCAAAGCTAACAGAAGTTCTTTACAGTACCTACTTTATGTCAGCTTGTAAAGAAAGGAAACAAAACAAGAAAAAAGAGATATGATGCAGAAATATCCAGATTTGGACTTGGCCACAAGCAAACTTTTAAGAAATTTAATTTACGAAAAATATAAAACCAATGAAGTTCCCACAGTAGAAATAATTTTAAAGAAACTTACAGAGCTTCAAACACCTTGTGCCGAAAGCACTTTATGACGGAGGGTTAAAAAAATTGGGTTTCAAATTTTAAATTGTTAATAACCATGCTGCCGTAATGGAAAGACAAAGAATCATCAATCATCAGAATCATCAATTGGCGAATAAAATATTTAAAAAAAAAGCATTTAGAGCTAAAGGAAAACACATTTATTATTTGGACAAAACCCGATAGACACCCACGACACTGCGAAAAAAGGTTGGACTGATGAGTCTGGCAGGTGGCAGCTAAAAAAAGATATACCTCCGAGCAGAGGATCCCATATGGTCATTTTGCATTGTGAAACTACAGATGGTTGAATTGAAAATGGTCTTAAATGGTTTGGTAAAAAGCTGGAAGAATGTAATGTGGATTGCCACAAAAATATGGACTCAAATATTTTTGAGGAGTGGTTTGAAAAAAGTTTTATTCCAAACATAAATTCTGAAAGAGTCATTGTATTAGATAATGAAGCCTACCATTAAAGGCATGATCCCATAATACCCAATATGTCTTCTAAAAAACAGGTAGGTATTTCAAGATTTTCTTCTTAAAAATGACCTATACTTCGAAGAGTCATATACCAAAAAGCAATTGTTGAAGGTAGGTACTTAATACCAAATAATGGGAAAAACAGTAGGTATAGTAGGGGATCCAAACGTTCTGATTCGATCAAATTCGGTGAGAAACCCATTCCAATAAAGTAAATACGATTTGATTACCAATATCGAAAAAGGGCCCCTAAAGATATCAGAAAACACTTGTTGGAGTTTAGTTGGCTCTTGCACAAAACTTCTTAAACAGAAAAATAGATGCTGAAACCATAAAATGAATATTAGTGTGGTTTTCAGCCTTTAAGCCTTTAACTTATCCTAAAAAATACAGTAACTGCGATATCGGTGTGATTTTTCATATATACCTATCTACATTCTATAATCATAAGCGCCTATAACTGCATCAGTAGAAAGTAAAAATATCCCTTCTTGTTTAAATAATTGTTGAAGTTGCCACACTGGAATTTGTGTATCTAAAATTTCGACCTGTGGGCAACTAGGTATATCGATTTTTAAAAATTCTTGCATATAATATACGAGTGAAATGTGGACCACAAATTGTGTGGACCACAAAGTTTTTAAAAAACAAAAACGATATCTAGCGTAGTTTTTGAGTTACGGAAGACATTTCTCATTAAAAACCTTAGGGAATTATGGATACATGAAAATAAAAGATATCTGACAGGTCACGAAATAAATAAACATTATTAAAACTTCAGTGTTAACTTATGTATTGTCCGGTTGTGACACTGTCTGAAAGGGATAACCCATTTCGAAGAGGAAAGAAATGACCAGTGACAGTCACTTTGAAACTAACTCGTTAATTATCATTAAAATTTGGCTGATTTTGGTGATGCAATGTAATGCAATCACTGAAGATGTGATTCCAAATGATCGTACCTTTTGTGTTAATTTGTATGGCCGCAACGACTTAAGGCAGCATTTATTTTCCATTAGCCAGGGTGACCTACGTTCACTACCTCCTACTGAAGTCGCATTTCTCCTACATTTAAAACGCGCTTTATATCAGTTCTTAGTTTTCAAGCAATACTGATCAATTCCTAATGCACCTTCTCCGAGAGGTTTTGGATAGAAGATCACCATATAAAACTACAAATAATGACGAAAACCTCATTCCCGGATTGATGGATTTTGATGAGCTGTCACTCCGTTACAATCTACTGGATTGTTTTTAAACGTATAAAATCAGAGTTTTCTTCTCATAAAATACAAAATTAGTGAAAATTAGAAAAAATCTTGTATGAAACACGTTGGGAAACAGTATTTTGTGTAACTCGCATCCTTTTTTGGAACTCGCTACCGCTCGTTCCGCAGAAATCTGCTCGTTACACCAAATAGTACATACTTCTCCCAACTGGTTAAATAAATAGCTATTCTAATATTGTGAGAAGACGTTGTATTGGAGTAGGTATACATATAATTAAAAAAATATACAGGAGATAGGAAGGGCATGAGAAAGTACAATAAAAAATTGCCTGGCAGTGATCGCTCCATCATCCTGCGCCAAATGATTTTCACTACCCTTTTTGGTAATTTCAAAATGTCATAATATAATCATACAATACTAACTTGCAATCCAATCTGAGAGATGGCATCCACATTCTACATAGCATCGCACCTAAGATAATTATATGTAGCCCCTCCGGAAAAGTGTCCCTTGCCTTGCGTGGGCCATTGAGCAGCCTCATCAATCTGCTGTTACAATAACAAAGTTAACCGGAGACGCGAATGATGACATCAGGGGCGTGACGTAGTCAACAAACCGAGCCAATCGTCTGGCTAGTTTGGCGCCCAATGAAACTGATACCTCGGTTGGCTCACGGCAGCAGGCGCAAGATTGCCGTGGGAAGGAATCCGAACTGGGACACCATCCGGCCCCTTGAAGAATTCATGCCTCTTTAGCGTCCGCCTAGATAGGTCATAAAACAAAGTTTAAAACATATTATTGTTATGTAGGTAAACCCTCCCATAAGTTACCTTTGCATCTTTGTCATGAATTGAAATACCTACAATAGTTTGCTTTTGGCAGACACTATTTTTGGTAATACTATAATATATAAAAATATCTCTACTAACCCCTCATTCTAACCGTTAGATTAAGGGGTTAGCATTTAAAAAGTAAGTACTCTTTTTGAAATATTTCAAAAAGGCGACATTCAATTGTCTTTTCGTCACCACCATTTTAATCAGCGGAAAAAAGGCTACTAGTTTGCTAATTTAACGAACATCACAGCTGCAATAATGACTGAGATATTGAGTGCAATAGTAGATATCAATATTTTTATGATAATTTCATTTTAATATAGGTAGATATACCTATTTGATAGTAAAAAAAACTTAGAATGTCAAATATATATTAATATAATATCATCTTTTAAAAAATACCCAAAAGGGATTAAGATTAGGACACGTTAAGATTTTGTAGTCAATAAGAAAATTAATATAAAGGGTGGTCCATATTATAGTGACATATTTTGAAGTCTAATAACGTTGCCTGTGAAAAACCTATAGGTACGTTTTAGGTGTTGTTCGATAGAAAAACTAAAAAAAAATATATTTTTCGCAAAAAATACAGGGTTTACCTACCGCAGTATAAAAATTCAAGAAAAAAAATAACCATGTAAAGTTTCATTCTGTATACCTACCTACTACTATTTTTTTAAACGTAACCATAGAGATTTATATCTAATTGTTGTAATTGTCAAATACACAGTATATGAAGTAGGTACCTATAGTATATAGCAGGGGAAAGTTCCTGCGATTGGACGTTCTTCTCGATTGGACCGCACCCGTTCTAAAGCCTACGTAGTTCGCTAGTTTGTAATAACATTATATGTCACTGCCAACAACAGTAATGTTTAAGTACCAACGCATTTATTTAGGCAGCTGATCTTTAGACATCAATCTATGAATACCTATACTTTTTACGCACCTGCGTTATAGTTTTGTTTCACCTTAGCAAAGAAAATATTGAAGTTTATAGTACGTAAATCATAAGCACGTAATTTTTTTTCAGTAACGCATAAATATGTTAAGGTAAATATCTGCAGTTTTTTACACATGCTTTTTATCGTTTTAATATCCGTTATAAATTTGAGGTTAGGGTTTAGTTGCTTCAATTGGACCACCTTTTGCTTCCACAAATGGACCGGTCCAATTGAGGCGACTGGTGCAATCGAGGCAACAACGAATTTTTAGGATGCCAAAAACAAAATATTTCAAATGGGCAGTTGAAGAGTTAAATTGCAATAAATGCTCATCGAAATGGTGAGTTATGCCCTAATGCCAGTGCTAAAACGTACCTACAATATATCTACCTATCTACCAAAGGCCACCCTTAAAAGGCATTTGTACTTAAAAAATAACCACCCACTTTTTCAGACGATATGCAATCGAAATAAAAAATAAGTTGATAAAACTAGAGGAAATGATGTTTGGTTTAACAGCACTTGACGTTCGTAAACTTGCTTTTGACATTGCTGAAACAAATAACATGCCTCGTTTGCCATTTATGAAAATAAACCCCGACCTATCTCTATAGCAAGAGCGAAAGTTTTCAATAGACAAAATGTACAGCAGTTCTTTAACTTACTAGAAAGAATTTGTAATGACAATAAATTGGATGCCACATGAATATTCAACGTCAATGAAAGCGATTTTCTACCGTACAAAAACGGTGTCAACAAGTTATTGTCGCCAAGAGGAAAAAGCAGGTATCAGGTATGCAATGTTATATTTTATAAAAATTCTTTTCTTTTATGCCGTTCTCTAAAAGTTGCTATTTAATACCGCAATTTATTAAAATGCTCGTTGCTTATTTTATTTAGGTAGTTTTAAAATTTTACTTTTTTTATATCCAAGTATTGCAAGCGGAGAGCGCGGGTTAAATAAAACGTTTGTTTGTTGCGTCCGTGGTGTGGGACTCCAATGGTCATTTTCAAAAGGAAAAGGTGACACCTGAATTACAAGTGGAGCGCCACCGGGAAGGGAAGCCTTATCTAAATCACCGAGACTGACTATGGTTTCAGTTTTTTATTAACATGGTCAATTGTAAAATAGAGAAAAAGGTTTGTCTCTGTTTGGATGGGCATACCACGCACAGCAAAAAATTGGGTGCTTTAGAATTGGCGCGTGGCCAGGGAGTTATTTTGCTGCAACAGCCTTATCACACAACACACAAACTGCAACCCCTCCAAGTCTCGTTTTTTAAACCTCTTGAAATATTTTATATTCAAGAAATGCAAAAATATTTACGGACACATCCTAACTTGACCATACCACTCTTTCAAAATAACTCTTTTCATCCGCTTACCAACGACCTGCAACTATTGAAAATGTGGCAAGTGATTGCCACAGTGGCAATGCCACTGCAGATAATTTACAAGCTGAGTCCATCCTAATGTATATTGAGATGACTGAACAAGACCAAGAAGTAAGGCCCTTAGCTCCAAATAATGAAGGTATTAATGTACATTATTAAATCATCACTGTGCTGTTTCCTAAAAGGTTTTTTTAAATTAATTTCAGAGAATAACAACACAACTCTTCGATTGACAACCAAGCTCGTTTTATCTGCAATACATACACCAAAATCTAAGAAAGGAAAGAGGGTTTCAAAGGGAGCTCAATGAGTTCAGTGTCAAGAATGTGCGGTACATGCCTTTTGCGGTAATGTAAGCCCTCTCAGAGTATTTTATTTCTGTCCTTATTGCCTTAAATTAGATGGATTTCATTAAATCTGTTTTAATAATATAAATATAACGTATTTTTTCTTGAAATGCCGTTATTTACTATGTTAAAAATGTGTGGTCCATTTGAGGAACCAGTGGTTTAGTAAGGCAACCTAAACTGAGTGGTTAAAAAAATATTCTTTAAAATTAATTATTATACCAATGCCACATAATTCTTACTATGGCCAAAAAAAGAAATACTGGTCTGTAGTTAATTGTAAACCCAAAAATGATCCAATCCCGACAACCTTCCCCTATATACCTACCGATTTCGAAAAATGAATAAAAACGCTTTTATTGTTGAGATTTTCTTAAAAAATAATGAGTCTATTGTCGTGACTCGTCAGTTTCGTACAAGATTTAATTTGAATCCTCCGTATGTATACAAACACAATTTCAACATAGGTAATATTGAAATAGTTCGAGTTGCATTTTTAGAAGTTCAAATCGATCTGCAAACAGATAATCTCAAACATTCTCATCAAGTATTATCAAGTACTAGCCCGCAAAGAATATTGCATAAAGATTTACTCTTAAAATCACTTAAAGTTCAACTTGCGAAGGAGCTAAAAGACATCGATTTTGCAGCTAGACTTGCTTTTTTGAACATTTTTTAAAGCTTTAAAAAAACAATGCTGAGTTGTCCGAAAATTTATTTATGTCTGACAAAGCACATTTTCATAGATGTGGCAATGTAAACAAACAAAACTATCGTTACTGGTCTCAAGAAAATCCCAAAGAAATACACCAAACCCCTCTTCATAGTCAAAAAGTCACTGTTGTAAGGTGTGCAATGTCAGCACAGGGAATCGTGGGATCTAATTTTTTTTGAGGATTAAAATGAAGAAAATACCATGGTAACTTCGGAACGTTATGTGAACATGTTGGAAACTTTTTTCCAACAATAGTTACAGCATTTAACTGGAAACATGTGGTTTCAACAGGACGGCGTCACATGGCATTCTGCCCCCGCATCCATGAGTGTCCTGCGGTGTCTATATAGAGTAGAAGAATGTTCAACAAAAGAAGGCCATCATCATCTTTTACACACTACTTTTATAAAATTAGGCTAGTTATTATTATTGTTAGTTTTCCTTGTTATTAAATTTCTTGAAATCCATGTTTTGATTAAAATTGTTTTATACTTTGGTACACCCTGTATTTTTTTGCAAAAAAAATTTTTGAGTTTCTCTATCGACCAACACCAAAAATTTACAACATTTGCTTATCAACGTACTTTTAAATAAAATAAGTGCATACTCATATTTCTATTCCATCAACCTAGGATATCCTCCACATATAATTATCAGGAATGTACGAATGTAGAGCAATCGTAAATAATGATTATGAAACTCTAAAATCATTCATAATTGTTTTAAATTAGTTAATTAATCCTTCATTTAGCTGCAAAATACATGCAGGCCCAAAAATTGGTCAGACTTAATCAATCCAGAATGATCTCAACCATATAATAATAGAATACGTTACAGATTATGACCTGATTTTACCATTGCTACACGATTATGTTCGTGAAAGGACAATAATAATAGTTGGTCCATACTGATGGCGGTAATAATTTTCTCCCGTATGTAAGCTGATGGATATTTGCAGATAATATCACTGACGTCATTTGGGGCACACAAAGGCTTTGCTTATTACTCAAACTCACGTTTTCAAAGGGCAGTTTTCCTTTTATCGTAATCGGTTCTTTTGTTGCATATAATACGGTATTCAATTCAAGTCGCTCTGGGAAAATTACAGGAAAATCGTGACTGTATATAAAACTTGCTGAAAGATATCAATCTAATCTCTCTAATAACTTTAAATAAGAAAATATTTCTTGAATATCTCTGACCCATACTTGGACTTGTAAGCACAAATTGTACCTAAAAATAGTTGTGATTGGTGTCACTTCTACCACCGCTTCATTTTACACTAATCACTATACTTCAACAGCACCTTTAAAATATAATATCCTATTTATAATTTCTGTATGTATCGATTTTTGATATTCGTTTTCAGATCTGCAGACCTAGGCCATATTTTCTCGCGGCAGCGATTTTAATACGCTACGAGTTGGTTTCAAACGCTACATTTGCATGTCAAACCAATGGCGCCACTCACGAAAGCGCCTTAACTATTTTGTTGTTTGAACCTATCCTTTATAAATTATTTTAATTATAAATTTACCAAAATAATAGCAAAAGTCACTTATTAATATATAATGTACAGTACCTAATAATGTATCTTCCTTATTCATTTTATAATTGATTTCAGACTTAGGTAATATTAAATATTGATGTTACACAACACAACACACTTCTTTTCAGGTTATCTTTCAATGCGTTTGTTTATTATAATATGAAACTGACAGTTGTCAGTTGCTTGTTGATTCAAAAACAAGCATTTTTCTAATTTTGACATTTAAAGTGACACTTTTCAAAACTCTTTGACATTAAGAAACGTCTTACTTTTCCCAACCAGTTACGAAAAGTAAAATTTTACGCAACTGGTTTTGTAAAGTTCGTTTCATAGTAGGTTATTTAGACCTGACAAGCTATGAAAGTGACAATCTGTCACACCGTTACAACCTACTGGATTGTTTCTAAACGCCAAAAATTCAGAGTTTTCTTCTCATAAAATATGAAGTGGGTGAAAATTAGAAAAAATATTTTATGAAACACGTTGATAAACACTATTACATCTAACTCGCATCCTTTTTTGGAACTCGCTAGCGCTCGTTCCGCAGAAGTCTGCTCGTTACACAAAATAGTATACTATTCCCAACTGGTTACATAAATAGCTCTTCCACGAGCTTTGTAATATAGGTGTAACTATCAAAATCAGTTAAAGCACCACCACAAAGCGTGTTAATCGAGAAAAAATTACCCTATATTTTGGAGTTACCATATTCGTAGGTATGGTAACCATATTAGCACCATATTGAATATGGTAACCATATTCGAGGGAAACCAATAAATGAAACACAATTTAAGTAATATCAATGTGTAATATGTATTTTATATATATGTACATTCGAGAGTCAATGTAAATATATAGGTAGGTACTCATTTAATAAAATCAAATAATGTCGCATTAATTATGATCTTTATCTATAAAATAAATTGGCGAACATATACATCAGATGTAACGCAGTACTCTAACCACAATTTCAGCCAGACTATAAACATTTCATAACTGCTATTATTAAACATAAGATCGATTTACAGTGATAAATAATATAAATCAAGTGCATATTCTCATTTGACTAAAACGCTCATAATATCAATATATGCTTTTTAAATATATCGACAATTGCCATCGAACAATTATGCCAGCGCTGGCCGGAGGAAATTTCCAAAAATTGGAAAAGTTGGATTTCGTTAAAATTACCATAACTGTCAAATTGTCAGCATATGACCACCACTCTTCACATTAATCTTATGCTTATATTGATAGGTGTATAAGAATGTTAACAGGATATATAGGTAGTTAACTGAAAAGAATAAAATGATATACGGTAAAGTGAGACCTATGGGACTCTTGGAAGATGAAGAGGACGAAAATGATCGTTATTATATATTTGCCATATATATATCAATTTAATCCCGTAGTTATAGTCGGGTAGATGTAAGATTTCCAAGTGCACGCAACGTTATTGGTTGTCTGCATTTATATTAAATATATCTAGAAGTAAGTTGCCAGAGTCAGTAATTTTATATAAATTAGTTGAAATGAAATATTATCTCGTTCCACTGATGAATGACTTGCTAACTTGGCATTCTGAAATCAACCCGAGTATACCTAATATAGTGACAGTGTGTTATGATAACAACCAATAAATATTGTTGATCTTAAAGTAAGGCTAACGTGTAGCTTTGCAGAATTATTTTTACTGTAAAAATATTGACTTATTTTTTACTTTCGCTTATGATAAAACATAGTTTGTTAATGTATCGTGCCCTGGCTCCGATTTAGGGGGAAGGGGTATAGATGATGCAAAATCCATCTATTTTTGCAATGAGTTTTGACGATTCACGCTTTAACCTTCAGAATCGGAGCGAATTCTTCAGAGCGGAGCGGGTACAAAACGTACCCGCAAAAGGTAACACAGATATATTTTTTTTGATTTTTCATCAAACTGCGGCATCTAATAGCTTCATTATTTAATTTATTGTCAGTCGATGTGTTCCACATAGTGTGTACAGTGGGATGGAGCGAAAATATGAAAAATGTAATTTCAAATGCCTGTGGCTCTCGATTGTGTATATAGGGGAAGGAGGGGTAAAACCGGGTAGCGAGGCAGCGCCGGGTACCAGATTAACATTTGATTTAAAAGGTTAATCGCTGGAAAAGGTTTTATTGAGGTAGGTGTTCTTATTTTACTATATTTTAATGTTTCTGCAAATGCTTGTAGACAAGATAATTTTCAAAAAATAAGTAGCATGGGATAACACGATAACTGTAAACATTGTCTAAGGGGAAAACATGACTTTGTAGGTTATGTGTTTGTCAGAAATTTTCCCTAAAGATATTATCTCAAAGAGAGATTGCCAACTTATATTAACAAAACATGAACTTTAAATATCTCGAAGCCCTTGGGACTGTCAGATAACCCAATTCCAAATAATACGTCCATCGACGTAAGGAGGTGGAAGCAAATCTAATATTTGTTTCTAACATCCCAGACCCCTGCCGGCGTCCAGCCCCTCAATTGCCACGTGCCTACTGCGCGTGGATGTTTGGCTGGACCCGGGCATAGGGATAATCCGGGATGTCTTAAAAGTATTAATTAATTCCAAAATACATCCCTTTATTTGATTTTATTTGATTTTGGGCACATCGGCTGGGGCGCGATCTGGTGCTACCCGGTCGTGTCCCGTGGTTGGATACTATTTTAGAACGTCGATTTTGTAGAAGTTTTTCATAGTTTCAATTTAGCAGGTCATTTGGGGATATAAAAATGTAATAGGTATGTTTATTACAGCTAAAGAACCATGACAGACTTATTTAGGATGTCTGATTGTCAAAAATCGTCCGAAGAAATCATGGAAAACCCGATTTTGGCTTTGATTCCGGGAATTTCGGGATTTGCTGCTAAAGCAGCAAGCGATGAAGCAGCAATCTCCTACAATCTTCGCCAATCAACACTACCTGGTTCTGCCCCTCCCCCCTGCACCTAAAAGTAATGCATGTAAATTTTTAGCCAATGCATTTTTTAGCCATTTTCTGATTTTTAATATTATTTAAAATTTCTTTAATAGTTCTCTACAATCCGAAAATCCAAATAAAATATATTCGAGTTCCTTGGTAATTAGAATTTTGTGTCAAAGACGTCCAATTCTGTGAAATTGACGAGATTCGGGACAAATTTTAAATTTCCTAAAAACATGTTTTACAGACCTATTTTCAGATTGATAGAGAATTATTTAAAAGATGGAATTAATGATATAAAAATATCATAAAAACAGAAAATTTGCCGTTTTACTAATTTTCAAGTCACTGAAGCACCACGTAATGTTAACCGGTTTGGTTAAAAATTGACACAGGCATTTTGCAATTTTCATATTTTTCATTCCAGCCTAATGTACAGTTAGCTTGTTCTTCATTGGCTTGACATTGTGACGCCTATGAAATTGAAAACTATATTTTTTTGCATATCTCTCTCTTCTCGCACTGTAATATTCATATTAGGTAGGTCGGTACTTGAGTCAATACCGGTAGCGGTAAAAAAAAACAAAATTCCGGCATTCTTGTAGCAAATGTAAAACGTAATAAGTTTGTATGCTCTGGTCATTCCACAAAGGAAGTTGTCTGCCATCGTTGCATAGATGCTGATTCGGGAGTGACTTATTATCATATCAGTATTTCTTGTGTATAGTAGCAATAATAATATTTGTTAACAAATACCTGATTTTATTGTATAG
>CAXKVY010000598.1:0-83876 GCA_964058915.1 Tetropium fuscum
ATGGTGTGCTGTGGTCTCTTCTCATCGCCCACATAGTCGGCGCGCAATAATTTTACAGTTGCGGTTATATGAACTAATAGTATCTACCTATTATTATTATTAATTGTACTTACTTCTAATTCATACGTAACATTTTTATTATATATAATAATTTCTTATACTTAATACAGTAATAATGCATTGCCTTGAAAAATTTTCAATCCCTAAAAATGTCAAAATAAGGGTCGCCATTTCACTTACTTGACCCCGCGAGCAGCTACTGCTTCTTTAGCCATATAATAAATATGTTCGCAAAAAAAAAGTAAGGAAAGTTTATTTAGGTAACGATTAGAAACTATTTTTAGTTGATTTTATTTTTTTTTACTCAAACTAGAATGGGATATTATCCCCCTCTGGTATAAATGCGGTATAAAGTCATGCCACACTCTAGTTAAAATCAGTGTGAACTTCCCAGAACAACTTTGAAGAACGGAAAATTCATAGGCTTATTATTTGCCGTTAATTAGCCGTTAATTAAGCAATCGTGAAAGTGATAATTTAACCGTATTTCTGCTATCAGAATGTAGGTACAGTAGCAATTTGAAATAAATCAAGGAATGGGGGGGGAGAGCTTAAATTGTAGTTATTTCAAATTTAATAAGAAATATTTGAGATTGTTGTCATGGTGGCCACAGGTGCAGTGACCACTGACCACAACCGGTGCATTTACCTATAGTTAGGTACTCGGTTTTGGAAATAAATGAGAGATGAGAGTGACTCGAGTCATACCCGCTGTCGTAGTTAAAATAAAACCGCTGTCTTCGTAAAATTTCACCTCAAAGACTGCATACATAACAAGGGTGTTAGGATTTTTTTAAATAAGTATGTAAGTACTTAATAGGTACTTGTTTGCATCGGATAACGACCCTGTGAAATTATTTTGACATCCTTACATCTGGCTGTAGATATATCTTCCACAAATTGTAAACGTCAACGTTCACATTCACATGTGCTTATAAAAAGTAAAAAACTCCAATACGCGCTCCATTGCTGACGAAATGTCTTCAATTTTATCCTATTTACAAGGTGTATGATTGTCATCGCCATCGCTTCGTGTAAAAATATTTGCAATCTTCTGAGATTACAGCGTTTTATAAAATAATCAGTTTCTTAAATATTGACTTTTAATCTAGGTATAATGTGTTATTTTGAGTTAAATAAATACCTCGAAAACTCGATATTGCTAAATTATCAAAGGAGTGCCGTAATATTATGACAAGTTGTAAAATATGTAGGTAGGTGGGTATATTATAGGTAATCTGTTTTATCTGATGTTTATCATGTTTATCGAGATCCTCGAAATAATATTTCCTTACCAAAAAAAATAGGTACTTATGTGGGAAATGTATTTAAGAAACATGTTTACGTACCTAGGTAGGTACCTATTAGTAAAAAGTAAACTGTATTTCATGGATATGCACACCTGCAGTCACTAATTTTTAATGTGGTGGTAGTAGTGGTACTGACATCCCACAAACTATCTGGTTCACCTCATTCCCTGGTTGTTGAAATAATTGAAATGCAAATCTGTAAAGTTTGGTTTAAGTGCCAAACGTTAACGTCGGTTTTACCACATTTTTTTAAACATTACAGCTTACAGCACAACCATTTCGGTGGTGTGAACTAGGTGTATATTTTACACTTATTTGTTCCTTTATACCTACCTAACCTTACTTGGTTAGGTAATTTTTCATTACGAAAGCTTTACAAGAAGATAGGATAATAAACCAAACAAATCGTAGGCCATTTCTCTGTCCTCTACTATTAAAAACAATTGGTACAAGACCACCTACATAAACTATATTACCGGAGCAGTCAAACACCTCTTCACTTTTTATCAAATACCTACCTAGGTATCAGTTGCTGCATTCGCTTTTCTAGAAAGTTGCTAGCCATGATCCATGGTGTCTCAATATCGGAAACTTTCAAGTTGTGATTAAATTTGTAAATTACCTACCAGGCTTAATTTAAGTAACCTAATTTTAGAGACACAATGATATGGTAATCACAAACCGTTATTTGAGTCTGTTTATGACAAGTACTTTGTTTATTGTATATCACAATTATTGTAATTAGGACTTTATCAGAATACTTTCTAAAGCGAGATAGATAAAAGACAAGTAGGTACCCAGTAGTCATGACCTGTGTGCAACCTGTTGCATCGGGTGCATAATTTTGCATAAAAATAACTTACCGTTGTAATTGTCATATGCCGTGGGCACATATTCGCTTGGAAAACTGTCATTACTGTAAGAAACGGCCAAAGAGGTTTTTCCCACCGCTTGATCCCCCACTATCACACATTTTACTTTAGTTAGCTTTTCCTTTTCGCTTTTCGGTTTTTTCTTAGTTGCACTATTCGTGTTAAATAATGTCACAGGCCGGTTTTGAGTTAGAAGGGGTTGTTTCGTGTAATGAAAGGCCGGATTACATTGTGGGGGCATTGCTAACGTTTTGATTGTTTATTTAACGAGGAATAATAACGTCGGTTTAAATTTTTTAACTGTCACTGAGCGTATGCTATATGCATACCCGAACGAAATGATACAACCTACTCCCTACCTCGAGACGAAACAACTGCTGAGAAAAGTGAGAAACCGACCCATTAGTCATTGTGATTCGTGGTGCAGAGAGAATCCAGACAGAGAGAACTATATATATGAGAGAGACGCAAAATTCTTACCTGTATTTTTTTATTAAGCTGTTATTGACTACAACCCGCGCTACAACCCGACTAAAATCTTTATACTTTCACACAATTTTATAACGTGCTAAACGAAATGCATATAGCGATATATATATATATATATATATATATATATATATATATATATATATATATATATATATATATATATATATATATATATATATATATATATATATATATATATATATATATATATATATATATATATATATATATATATATATATATATATATATATATATATATATATATATATATATAATATATATATATTAATATATCATTAATAATTTTAAAGATATAAATAGGACATTGTACCCAGGATAATAAAAAAAATTCATGAGAAATTAGTCTAAGCATATAGGCAACTTACAATACAAAACTGTCAGTTGTCTTCGGTTCCGAGGAAGTCAACGGAGGAAGTCTTGTCCTTGTTGTAATATAATCAATATGCAGACCCGGCTTCTCGGCTATTTAATATTTTTACACATTGTTATATTTTAGAAATGGAAACTTAAATTATTTTTTCTCATCCATGCATGCATTAAAAGTGATATTTTTCGTACGCATAGGAGTGCGAAAAGAGAAAATAACGCACAAGTGCAAAAAGTAATAATTAATGCTAAAAATTTTAACAATGCAAAAATTATTCTTGTTACACTTGTATCATAAATCATAAATATCTATTTTTAAACCAACAGAATAAAAAAAACAAAAGTTATAGTATATATATCTGAATTTCACAAGCCAAAATGTTTTTAAAACCAGGTAAATAAAAGTTAAAGAATAAACAATGCATGCTTAGTTGTTGGCTAAATAAAAATAGATATTTATAATTGAGTATGGCCCACCCATGTCATAGTGAATATGTCATTGATATGGATATGGTGTATATGTTACAGTGGTAGCACATAATAATACACCATTTAAAAGAAACTGTATTGACTGTTGCCTAAATTTGACACTGACTTCTGTGACATCTGACATAGGACAGATTGGCACCTATTTTTTGCACCATCTTCCATCTGTGCTGTGTATACTTCCCTTCCCACCCAATGGAAACCCTGCCTCATGACTTCGACAAAAACGAACTATCAAAGGTAGTCGGTGGACAGAATGGTCAGATTTCAAATTTGACATATTCTTGCTTCAAAATGGAGGAATTAACAAAAATGTGTGATTGTTGCAGTGGCCACCGTCTGTCTAGTTTCTAGTTCCGGTTACAGTAGATTATGGTGTCGATTTTGTATAGGCCGATATTGAAGAATTTATAATTTGAGTAATTTGTTAGTACATATGCAGAAAATTTATTTTTTTTAGAAATATTCATGTTACAGCCCTGTGCTTTCCACAGATCATGGATGTGGTGGCATGATTGTTTAGCGTCAAATGCCTTTCGCATTCGTAATGTCATTTGCACAAAGTAAAGTGGCATTTTGTGTATGTTGTTTTCAATAAAGTGGAGTATATTTAGTTGTCTAAAAATCAACGTCAATACTTTGCTTCATGAATAAACAATTTAAATTTCCGTGTTCGTGCCTTGTGCGGCCTGCGGAGTTAAAATATTGAACAAGGAACTATTTTAGAGCCTTGCATTAATTATTTACAGATATTTAATTAACATGTATTCATAGATGCGCCTTAAAAATATAACAATTCATTGATTTACCTTACCTATAGGTACAATAAACCAGGTTCAATGAACCATATTCTTTTTATTGAATTAAATTAGTTTTGCTGAGCTTCAATGCTGAAGAAAAGTGGTTGAGATTTTGTAAGGGCTGAAGAATTAATTTCAAGATATGGGTGCAGCTGCATAATTTTTTCCATAAACAGAAATAATTTTTCTGCTTAATATGTATTTTAATTACATGCATAGATTTTGTTTAGCAGCATATAGAAAGAAAACCACATTGCTTGTTATATCTGCCCTATCGATACTAATATTGTTTGGATTAGAATACTCGCGGTTAGAAGATAACAAAATAAGTGAACTAATGAAAGAAGAACGTGATGCACAGGTGGTAGCAGATGCTTTAATGAAGAGCATAAACGTTAAATTCATAGAAGCCGCTAACAAATTAAGCAAAGACCAATATGTAGCCTCTAAGGCAATAGTTACCGAGTTGGATGTAGACGAATTCTCGAAACTGGAACAACCAAGTAGAGATGATATCGCAAGGAAAGTACCTGAAGTGGCTGAGAAACAATTTGAAATTTTGGAAACTGAACAACAGCTTGGAATACCGTACGTTAATCTAGACCCAAAACACCCTTACATCCCCAAAAAGAGAATCGTGCATTTTGATTTGAAGGGGGCGCCTCCTATCGTAGCGTACTTTAAAAAACTCTTTCCCATGATTAAAACAATGGGTGCAACAGGGATATTACTAGGTAGATACCTATCTAATGTTTTATTGAAAGTAAAATAGATATTTTCTGATAATAACTGTCCAGAATGGTGTGTAAAAACCAGGCTTACAAACTTTAAAGTTATAAACCATATATTTGTTATGTTTGATAACTTGTATCTTGAATATTAAAATTTCAGAGTATGAGGATATGTTTCCCTTCAGTGGCATGCTAAAGAATTTGTCTGCTAAAAATGCCTACACTACAAGTGATATAAAAGAAATTCTTAAATTAGCCGAAGATTCTAAATTAGAAGTGATTCCATTAGTACAAACCTTTGGTCATGTTGAGTTCGCTTTGAAACATGCTGAGTTTGCACATCTTCGAGAAGTAGTTGGGAGTCCTCAAGCTTTATGTCCTAGCAGAAAGCGTTCCCTTGATTTTATTAAGGAGCTGGTCAAGCAGGTAGGTAATTGGAAATAATTCAATAACTTGTTTTAAAATGACTGACATGGTTAAGATAAACAGAACATTTTTTTTCATAAATGTATAAACATTTTGAGGTTGAATATTGTTACGTCACTGGGTTCGTATAATAATTAAGTGGTACTGTCCAGAATCCAAATACAAGTCACAATTGTGTAATAAATCACTATTGCAAACTGAACACTTAATTACTTGGTCTTGTCTGACTTGTCTCTAAGAACGTTTAAACTAAAACTGACAACTGACTAATGTAACGATCGGCTGGCCCTTATATACTATTTTTAAGGTTCTGGAAACTTTTCGAATATTTCATCCCATTCTAGATTGTTCTCAATTATTTCATGCCATTCTATATTGTATACAGGGCATCTCGAAGATACAGGTGGTAGTCCACATGTTCGTATAGTTACTGAAACTATTCTAAATGGCGCCAAGCATATCTCGGTTATTTGAAGTTATTTCGCCAGATACAGCCCCCCGTATCTGGCACCCCCCAGATGCGATGTTTCCACATCGTCGGGTGCGGTGTTGCCAGATTGTGCAGAATTTCCCTAGATCTACAGAATTCCACAGATCTTCAGTACATCGTGCACAATCACTTCTGACGATTGTGTAGCAATATATATTACCCTCCACCAATTTACTCACATTGTATGAATCTGGTTGCAAACCTTACTTTGTTTTAGGTTATGGAGATGCACCCCACTACTAAATTTCTACACATCGGTTGTGATGAGGTGTTCCAAATGGGGGAGTGCGACCTGTGTCGTCTAGAAATGCATGAAAACTTATTTCTGAAGCACGTAAAAAATGTAGCGGATATAGTGCACGCAAAACAACCGCATGTTCGCATAATCGTATGGGACGATATGCTGCGGCATTTATCCCAGCAGTCCATGCAAGACATGAACCTTGGTAACCTTATAGAACCCATGGTGTGGGTGTATGCGGAAGACATATACAGGTTTGTGCCACCTAATGTGTGGGAGAAATATGCTGCTATTTTTAACACAGCATGGACTGCGTCTGCTTTTAAAGGCGCTTTTGGCGAGACCTTGTACATTCCAAATGCAAAGCGTCACCTTGAGAACAATTTACGGTGGTTAGATGTCATGTCGACACAAGCACTAGCTTTTAGGAAAGGCCTAATGGGCATCGTTGTGACAGGTTGGCAGCGGTACGATCATTTTGCAGTTCTCTGCGAGTTACTCCCAGCTGCTATACCCTCTTTAGCGCTCAGTCTAACTGCCGTAACTCACGGGTACTTTAATGCTTCTCTAAGGGAAAAATTCCTACTCTCTCTGAGTTGTCCCCAGCTAAATTTTGACCACCATTCGTATTTTATCAACCTAGATGTAGACCCTTTCATGTGGGACAAACTAATCCGTTGCATGTACCCAGGCAGCACCTTCTTTAGGTTAACCAACAGACTGCACAACACAGAATTGGAAGCTAGAGAATATCTGGACATAACGAGGCGACAGAAAGGTTGGATGACTGCTTATAATGTCAGGCATAATTACAGTTTGCCACTAAGGGTGGAGGAGTTAACCTTGGACTTACCTAGGATGTACAACGGAATGATTTCCTTAGCTAGGACTGCAGTTGATGCTATGGTAGGCATATTTGACAATTACACAATATCGGAATGGATCGAGCAGAGGATATACCCTTATATTCTTGAGTTTGAAGAGTTACAAAATCAAAGTATTGCGTTGAAAAGTGTCAATCAATGGCAGGCGAGGCCGCTGCCGCCTTTAAAGGATTTACAAAGGCTAGGTCTCGCTATAAATTAGACAGTAATAAGTTTATATTATTATAACGGTAAGAGTAAACAAACTTATTTACGTTAAGGTTATTTCTAGAAAGACTGATATAGTTTTTTATTTATTTAATTAAAACTTGCAACAAAGTAGTAACAGATAGCCGAAACTCTTTCATTCTAATATACCGGGTGGGCCAATAAATTTTGCACTATTATGTTTGCCCTTAACTTTTTTGTTTATTAACCGATTTTAATCAGCTTGGTGTCGTGGCCGAACTTGGCCGATTTTTAAATTGAAGATGGCAGCCGCGTTTGAAAACAGCCCTTTCATGGGCTAGTTCTTTTTGAGGCAAAAATGTCATAATGACTCATCGAATAGAAAAAAGCAATAGAATGGACCCTTCCCTACATTTTTAAGACCACGCTGCAGAGGGATTGCCTAGCCGCGAGACTTGACCGGTAAGTTTTCGATCTTCCAAGTTAAACAAGATGGCCGTTGGTGGCACTTGGATTAGAGACCTAGGCAGGCTTGTGGATGGGCTGTGGCAGTCCAACTGAGACCGGGGAACACGCAACATCTGCTGCGGGCACGTGGTCCCAGAGAAATGGTAATGAGGACAGAGTAATAAATCTCGGTATATCAGAACCATGGTATCATACATAAAAATTGTAGACAGACTTTGCCACCAAGCCACCTGTAATAAATAGGATGGTTTGAAGAAAAAGAAGGAATGCACAAAGGGCCTAAAAGTGCTGCAGTGGAAGTGAAAACACTACACTCCGACCCATATACATACATACATACAACATACATACTCCTGGCTCTCTGTGCGGGAGCACCGTCTTAAAATCCCAGTGGCAAATTAAAAATTCAAATTATTTAATTAGTTAAATAATCTGAATTTTTGTGTAGGTAGGTTCTGAAGTACCTACCTACAACAGAAATTATAAATCAAAAATTCCAATAATAACCTGCATGATATTATTCTTCTCATTTGAGGCAGCCCTACTCGAAGTATATATTTCAATATCACAAGCAGCAACAATACCTAACGAAAAACAAGTAGGTAGTTGGCCATGACAAAATTGTTTTAATTGAAATAATATCAAACCTTTGACAGATGTCAAAAGTGTTGCACTTGAATCTGTCATCGCAAACAACATAAGTCAAAAAATTGCCGGAATGAGTTTTTGATGGCTTCGATTGGTTCAAAGATAGTTACATGTTCAGTATAAACGCCATGTAAGTCAATAGAATATCCTTTATAATAGAGATGGTGAAGTTGCAACGTTCACTTTTGGACAACAATTAATTTATTCCTTGCAAAAGTCACTTGTCAGAAAAAAAAATATTTTTTTTGGTGACTGTACGAGAATTACGTCATCGGAATTTAGTGGAAAACAAGAGTGAAATGCATGTATGTTTCATACTTTAAAAAGTAATTGACTGGATTTAAGTAGTTTCTGTTTTATTCAGTTTTTATCGTCTCCTGAAAAATTTTAATTTTTTTCTTCAGTCGTTTTTGCGATGACAGATTGTAAAAGATGCTTTTTTGTATTAGGTGACATTTTGACATTTTTACTTCAAAATGAACTAGTCCAAAGAAAGGGCTATTATCAAACGCGGTTGTCTTGAATTTTAAAAAATCGGCCATTTTGAAACTATCTGTCCATTCTTTGAAAGTATCTGTATCTGAAAGTTCATTCTGTTCTGTAAGCAACAACACAAATCTGATTAAGATCGGTTAATGCATAAAAAGTTAAGGGCAAATGTAAAAAGTGCACAAAATTTTCTCACCGGGTATTATATCCATCAATATTTTGAAAAGATGGAAAGTTAGAATGGAAAAATGTGTATATTTTAGGCTATGATAGCCTTAAATTTCGGCTTAACTTGAACTACAAGAAGATACAAAATATATATAGAAAATATATTAACCAAGAATTATTTGAATTATCTGATTAAAAAGTACTATTAATTTTCTGGCGAGGTGAAGCATTTGCCGTAAATTAGTATTCTATAGTATATATAGTACCTAAATATTAAAGAGAAAGAGTTTGTAGATACCTTAGATTCTAATTTGTGTTTTAGTTTATTGTTAAGAGACTCATGTACAGTCATAGACCGAATCCCTCGGATCACTGCCTAAAATATATAAACTTTGTGTGTGGTGAATATGTTGTATTGTAGGGCTGAAATATCAATATTCCATTATTGAGAGATAATATGGGGCACTACTATCCGTATTTGGGAATTTTTTTACTGTTCTTAGTATGGGACTCCATGACCAATATTATATAGAATGAAACTAAATTATATATACTCGTCCATTTCAATCCATGCATTACTTAATTAAGTTTATTAGGGTCAACTGATGCCAGATATTCATTTTCAGAAATTTGTCCGGGTGCCTTGATTTTGCCTGCTTATATGTATATATTTTAGAGATAGGTACTTAAGTTTTAGAAAACTGTCTGAAATATAGTCTATATGATAAAATGAGTTGTCTAAATGCTTTATAAACATTAATATAAAAAAAATTCTTCTGCATATTGTAGATAATCAGATTTTTGGTCGGTTTTTAGATAATGCCCATGGATGTCCCTATTTATAATAGCTGTTCATGTGTCACCTTTTTCAATCAACTTTTCAATATAAAAATGAATCTGTGAAGCATTATGACATCAGCTGTATTGACAAGTCATTATATTTTGGTTATTGTTTAATAATATGGATTGTTAAGGAACAATAATTTATTCACATTAAGGCGGGGATTTCGTATGTATATTTTTACCGTCTAACACATTCACTGCGCATGACTGATATATCCGCCTTGCGCTATAGCATCTGTGTGTGCATGACTGAAAAATCTATCATGTGTATATAATATGTACATATAATGCGTCACGTGCACATATTGCGTCACGTGCACATATTTAATAAAAACAAATAAAAAACTATATATTAGCACCAGCGTGTGTAGGCTCTTCATAGAGTCACAGTGAATGTGCTAATAGAGGTTCAGACGAGAGCACAAATCACTAGGAAAATTCAATATAAGTAGATATTATTATATATCAACGTATTTGTAATGGTTCTCGCTAGTGAGTGAGATAATTTTCATTGCTCATGAGACCAGAAGAATAATTTAAATAAATGCTAAAGTACCTCAATTTTAGCTATACTTTTAGTGTGTCAATATGTCGCATTTATGACGGAACTAGGTCAGGTACAATAACTAAAACTATTTCACTCACCAGCCTGGACATCTATGATCACTTCTATTTAACTTTCAGATTAATATTTATTAATAATTCTAAATTGTGTGGTCTGAAGTAAAATAACCATATATATATATACGTACACGACCTCCATTTTCATATTTGTCACTTGTTTTATACTTGTTCAAGCATAAAACTTGTTTAATACTTGTTCAGGCGCTGATGCACAGAATACCGGCACCTGTCAGGGTCCACCGATCCGCCGTTTCACTTTTCTACAAAATCTTCCTGTTAATTTAAATGAAAATTATGGGCAGCTGAGATACATGATTTTGGTCGTCGGCTCCGGTCCCTTAATATAATTAATTAATTCTTACAAAACCTGGAGGATTTTGACATACAGCCACGTTTTCACGAATCAGGGATACATTTTTCATGAAAATGACCCGATTCGTTAAAATGGCATTGATATGTCTGTTTAAGTTGTCCTGTATGAGAAAAAAATTGTATAGCTACGGTAACTACAGTTAATCCTAGTCAATCTACAGAAAATTCAAACTTGCAATAGACACAAGTATGATCTATATCAAGGTCGGTTTTAAACAGAAAACCTGTAAGCGAGCTCTAAAATTTGCGTGTCCTTGATCACTACCTTTCCGTATTTGATTAATCTGTCAATAAAACAAATGAACAAACAACAATAGCAAATAGGCGAAGTTCCATAATAGTATATTATGCAATGACCATTTAATGATTTCTTAATAGCCATTAAATGTGAGTTGCATACACTATTTTTTCTACGACCAGTCATAATAAAACATACAAAACATTAGGACATGTAGAAAACATTTTATCTTTTTTCGGTATATATTGTTCAAATGTTCTTTTCAATGGTGCTTTAATTTTGTGTTATCTGGATGACTTTATGTTTAATACTTGTTTATTACTTTATGTTTAATAGACACCGTAGATTTCAAAATGGAATAATGTGTCCATAAACTTGTGGATTTAAATTTCTTAGATAACTCATCAATATATGCAAGTAAGTCATTTTCTGAAAAGCTGCTAACTTCCTCCAACCCATGAACTGCGAGTAAAATTTTCCGTACGTTTTTTCTGATTTTACTAGTAATACATTTTTTGCGGCCTGTTCCCAACTTCTGACAGTGTTAAATTTTTCAATTTCTCTGTGACACGTTCACTTATTTTAATTGCAAGAAGCACAAGGTTTCAAAATTTGCCAAGTAACAAGTAAGTATGACCGTATGACTTGTCAAAATTTATATATTTTAGATCTGTCAGATGTTCAAGGCAATAGTTGATATTGACAGAATATTGTTGGATGTCGCGTGGCTATTGGTTATAAACTTGTTTCTTTATTGAACTTTATTTGTATCTTAAATGAATCTCATTAAAGTATAGGGACATATAGGTAGGGAATGTCTAAACGAATTAAAGTATAGGAGTAGAAAATGTGTATTTTTTAATAGCACTTATTTTTTCGATATCATCGTATTTCCTTATTTCCAATATATTATATTAATAGAATAGTCATAGGAATAAAGAAAACAAACATTAGATATAGTCTAAATATAGGTAGACTTGTGTGTATATATGTATTATATATCACGGAAATCGGGAAAATGCAAATTTTGAAAGAATAATATACAGGATGTCCCACTTAAAAAATCTCACATTTGTAGAACCTCGATTTTGTGATTGTCATTTTTTTGTTTTGTTGTCAGATTAACCCCAACTTGTATTTAGAATATCTGTGAATCAAATAACCCTGTAGAGGGTGGCTAAGTTAATAAATGATTCCATTATCTGGTTTTATAAAACACAATAAAATAGGCAGATAATGTTGCCATTATTTTGCTTTTTAGCAAGAAGTTTAAGAATTATGAATGCTGACAGTTTTGCGTCCGTTTTTTCTTCCATAAACAAGTGCTTGGTTTAATACCACTTGAACCTAAATCCGCCAATATGTACGTGTCAACTATTGAAGTAAAAAGCAGGTAGCGGGGTGTACTCAAATATAATCTAAGAAGTTCAGTTTACGTAAATAGGCAAATGCGGATTTTAAGAATTTTAAATTAAATTGAGTGATGATTTTCTTTTATTCTAGTAAAACTAAATTCGTTCACTGTTAATAGGTGATATAGTGATTATCTTGGAACTTGGACCACTTTTGTAAATTTAAGATACCAGTAGTGTCATGTAAAATATTACTGTTTATACACTGCCTAAGCACAAATTTTCGACTTTTTCACAAACGAGTTTACAGATCTCTTTTTTACTTACTAGTATTAGTTGAATACCTTAAAAGTCCACTCACTTCTCCAGTCCTGACCAATGGTATATTTGCACATTTTCAAGTTACAAATACATTGTTTTATTACGTTGGCGTGCCTACAACGGCAATAATTATTTGACTATATTATTTCTTCATAATGGTTTTAATATGTTGGTAAAGCTAGCAACAGCTACCATGGTTACATGTAAAACTAATTGGATTAAACTAATTCAATTGTCATATAAACATATCTATCAGATATTCTTAAAAGTCACTGAATCGTTTAGTTAGTTTATTGCTCGTACTACAAAAACCACAGCCAACTGTTGCTAATTTTGGTTAGTAATGATTTAATGTGTGATATTGTGTGAAGTGATATTATATTCACGTGTTGGAAAATTGACTGACTTCATGTTGTTTCATGCAAACAGCAAAACAAATCAAGTTTGCTTCAATTTGGCTGTAGCTATCAAATAAGATTTACACGTATAATTCATTGCAGGTAGGAGTATTAGCTCTCTAAGTAGATGTTTCACGTTTCCTGTAAATCTATTCAGTATTGAAAGGTAGCAGAGGCCATAAAAAATCTAAGGTGCCTAAAATATGCTGTAAATGCAACAGTTTCTCATTAAACAATCCAACTTTATCTGGTAAAATACAAACCTCTTGCGCAAATATAAGTGAGAATTTATAGATTTATATTAAAATTTAAAGCTGTAAAATTGTTTTTTTTCTACAGCAGTTTGGGAAATAATAATTCTTGAAGGTAAAGTGGATGTAGTCTTGCAGAATTGTAAAAAATTGCGCAGTGTCTCCCACATCCATATGGTTAGAGAATTTGCTATAGCTCGTTTTCAGCAGTCATATGGGAAACACTGCTTTCAAATATTGTGCTAAAATAACTCAGGAAACCATTATGTGGACTAATATAAAGCCTAATTAATGCTGTTATGGGATTGTGATTATTATTTCAAATCATCACGTGACGGTGACGCCAAAAGACGATAACCAATTTTTTTGTGTAAGTGGTTTATAAATTTATTATGGTGTATTAACAACTACAATATATGTAGAATAGAATAGGCAAAACATCCGTGTAAAAGTAGTCTCCACATAGGAAGAATATAAAATATAACATCCATGTGGAAGTATATAGCGTCCATCAGAATGTTTGCAGCATTTTATGTAACATAAGGTGGACACTAATACAGAAGTAGATGATGACCATGTTCTGTTCAATAACCATGACAATATTTTCTGTCATGCATTTATAGTTGCCTATTACCTATTTATTATAGTTTCTTGTCAATTTTATTTTTTCCTAAGAAAGAACGAACTCAAAGCAAATATGTTATATTAAGTAGACATTTTTAGTTTTCAAGTGATCAAACCATTTATATATGTTGTTAGGTTTTCTTATTTAATCTTTAAAATCCAAAAATGACTGGTGACTATAATAGCAATGAATTACTTATACTGATTTGGAAGGCACCAATGGATATGATTATTCGTTAATGTAATTTCTTTATTTCACACTTCCTTAGATTATTCACAAATTACCGGGTTAAATTCCTATTTAACCATTAATTATATATTAGATGTTATTTATATGTATTTGAGATCATGTGTGTACTATTTATTAATAAAATATTGCAATAAATAAAATTCTTTGTATATAACTTGCAACATTGTTAATTACAGTGGGTGGATATAGACATATTTATTTAACCAAGTTAAAGTTACCTACATAATATTACAACATATTTTTGGCATGTCAAAGTAAATATAATATAATAATATAACATATATATATTGTGTGAGGGATAAAGGATTTGTTCTAGGGAGTTTTCATGACTTGGAACATAAATATTGCCAAATTCTGATTTATTACAAAAACTTCAATAAAGACTTTTTATTATCTATTTAAAACTGACCCATTTGCCTTCATAAGCACTAGCTTTTGAAAGTTTGAGTCACTAAGAGAGCGTTGCATGTGTGTCTATTATTGACGCAAAAGAAAATAATCTCTTAACTGGTGCTGATGAAGGTAAGTAAGTGTTATATTTGAGAAACAATTTCTATAAAACGTCAAAGTCATTTAACATTTATATTATCACCTATCATCTAGGTATTTCATTAGCTCAAGCTCCCCGGCTCCGTCTCATTAAAATAAAATAGAACTATCACCAATATCATCCTCATCTGGCGAGTTGTCTTCCTGAATTGCTGTGTTTGATTCTATTTTTGTATCAGGATTTACAATAATTTTTTTGACTTTAATTGCTTTTGATGATTTTAATTACTTTTATCTAATATGATTACGAAAAATCACAATGGTTATACTCTTTTGGTTATATGTAGTGGTGATTTGGTAAGCGTTGTTCAGTAGATACTAGTTGTGGCTTTATATGATGATGCAATCGCCTGGATAGGTGGGTTTTTGCAGATATTCTTCTACAGTTTATTATTCTTATAGGGAATAAAACAATGTATCTAAATGGATCTGCTTGGAACATAAATATTGCTAAATTCTGATTCATTACAAAAACTTCAATAAAGACTGTTTATTATCTATTTAAAACTGACCCATTTGCCTTCATAAGCACCAGCTTTTGAAAGTTTGAGTCACTAAGAGTGCGTTGTATTTTGGTGAGTCTATTATTGACGAAAAGAAAATAAACTCTTAACTGGTGCTGATGAAGGTAAGCAAGTGTTATATTTGAGAAACAATTTCTTTAAAATGCCAAAGTCATTTAACATTTATATTATCATCTATCATCTCATCATCTAGGTATATCATTAGCCCAAGCTCCCCGGCTCCGTCTCATTAAAACAAAAAAAACTATCACCAATATCATCCTCATCTGGTGAGTTGTCTTCCTGAATTACTGCTTTTGATTCTATTTTTGTATCAGCATTTACAATAATTTTTTTGACTTTAATTGCTTTTGATGACTTTAATTACTTTTATCTAATATGATTACGACAAATCACAACGAGCCTCTAAAGTCCCTAGATAGAGATATTATTTAGTGACTTTATCATCTCTTATACGGTATCCAAAGTTTTAGACACAATTTCACTTTTGAAACTGTAAACAATTGGATATCTGACATTGACACTTCTCTTCTCTAACATTTTTGAGGTTAAAAGGCAAGAAGAAAATTTAAACACTGTCATAATAGTCACACAATATTCATTTTCATCAGTGCAATCTATTGAGTCTATCCACTGCTCTGACTTTCATTACATGTACCACATATACATGCACTGTTTAGTTCGAACTAAGTTCATGGTTCATGCGTCAAATTATGTCGCTTTTACTTGTCTATATACATCACGTTATTACCAACTAAAGATAACCATCAACGTTTGCTTTTGTGCCTTTTTTCAATGATTTTTTGAACCGGACTAAAATCGCTGATGCACATATTTAGCTCGAGCTTACTAAGACCGAGCTAACAATGTTAGTTCGAACTAGCAACTGTATACATGACCAGACTTACTAGTTCGAACTCACTTAAACCGACCTACGTCATTATCATTATTACAAAAAAAAACCCTCAAATGTTTTTTATATATCAGGATCACCTTTATTTACTATTTAATGCATAAGTAAACGTTTAAATTGATACTAACTTTTTTTTTAATATAAAATATATCATCATTATTTTCCTACGTTTTACGTTTTATTTTTGCAAAGTGCGCCATAACTAAGTGGATGTTTTTCTTTCCTTTTTTACTTCTCTATTCTACTCTAATATTTTTTGATCAACCAATAAACCTTTAATCTGCAAAAGAACCAGCTGGTGCCCCCATAATATGGGTTTGTAAAAATAATACGTTTTCATTTTAGCTAAGCATTTATTACATAATCGTATACTTAAAACTAAATTATAAATAAAAACAAAATGTATATTGTACATCACGTGATGGTGTGCTGTGAAATTAATTCTTTATCAACACCTATGGCAATTGACATTTGAAGGATTGTTCCTTATAAGATAGTTCCTTCAATTGGTTCCTGTCATTCTGTAAAAACATAATTACAACAAAACACATTTGTCCTATTAAATCAATTTCAGTTAGGTACGTTAATATGAATTTCTCAGAACCTCAGTAAGATGCTCAGACCATTGAGCAATCAATACTTTTCTACTATCCCTTAATTTTTTTGTTTAATTTAAAGTCAGCCACAGTTTGATTGACCGCATGTGTTTTCCTATGCGCAGCCAACTGCCCAGACTGCGTATATTTCTTGCCACACACTCCACAAGTGTAAGGCTTCTCTCCTGTGTGCGTCCTATAGTGACATTTCAATGTGCGAGGATCCCCAAAACCTTTCCCACATACTTTACAGATATGATCTTTTATTCCTAGGTGAGTGCGTTTATGTGTTGCCAGGTTACTAGAGGTGTGATAGCGCTTCGGGCACTGGTCGCATGCATACGGTTTTTCACCTAAAAATTCAGAAATAATGACCAAATTTTATCTTATGTAAAAATGCAGGGCATTCAACAATGATTGAAAATAACGTGACTATAAAATATAGGCAAAATATATACACTGTTGGTATGTGTTGGTAGGATTTACTATGTGTACATGATGTTGTCGGCAAGGTTGATTTTTCCTGTCGATCTAAGTTTCTAATAGCCGTGTGTACTGAGACAATATCTCATCAGAAAACGTAGTTGAAACTGACATATACGAACATGCTATTAATTTAATAATACAATTTGAAACCTTGACAAGCTTCATGAATTCATCACTGCTTTTATGAATAAAACATGTCACATAGTTTTCAAGCATTGTTTCAACCCGTATTTTCTACACCCCATGCAGAAACTATCGGGAGGCGCCACTGATAAGAATCGATTACGATTTATATTTACTTAGTCTTCTACGGAATAGTACATTTTATGAACTGATAAAAAAGAATGAATTACCAGTATGGGACCTCATATGAATCTGTAAATCTGCTGCCCTTCCTGCTCTTTTACCGCAAACTGCGCATTGAAACTTCTTTTCTCCTGTGTGTGTTCTGTAATGGGCTGCCAGTGCACATTTACTGATGAAAGACTAAAAGAAAAGTTTAATTTATGTATAACATTATTCATTATTGTCCAATAAGTCATTGTTTAACATTTTCCTCTTGATTTCTTGCTTTCATAGATTTTTTTGTTACTGTTTTAACTGGAAACTACCTAATATTAATAAATTAATGAAAATCAAATTGTTTATTGAAAATAAGACAAACTAATATACAAAACATTTGTTCCAAATAGGTAAAAAACATAAATATATATATTATATACGGAATTAAAAACAAAAACGTTTTGCTACAGTTTTTTCGATACTTGACAGTACTACCTACCTACATTTTGTGTATTTACGCTTTATGCTACGATTTTTTATGATATATTTAAATGTGATTGAAACTGTTTACTAAGCCTGAGATGTTGCCTAAATTGCGATTGATCAAAAATGATACAGCAGTTGGATTTCTGTTTATACGAAAATGCCGAAGCAGTCGACTAGCCGCTGCAAGGAGCCTGTAACCAGTTTGACAGAATATTTTGAGATAGACATGAAAATAATAATTCAAAAGAATTATGATTATATCGCATGACTTTATTTAAGAAATGTCAGATGTCCATTTTTTGTGGGTTATGTCATACAATTATCACTTTAAGTAGACTAAAATTATGCTAAAGGTTGTGCAACAAAATGTGATAATTGCTAATTGCAAAAGGAACGCTATTATCATCCTTCTTTATCCTGTATGAAATTATATTTATCTATCTCTGTCTCTATGATTCTAAACGTGCTTCTACTTGCGGAATGAAAATAAACTAAAACTTCATCCGAAACTTAGAGCTGCAAAGGATGTAATTAATTTTTGCAGATTTGTTACTTTTTTAACACATTAGGGGGGGCAAAACGTATCTACTATACACGCATAGAAAATAGAAAGTCTAGTACCGGGCTTTCATTTAAACACCACGTGACATAATTATTTTGAAAAACCTCAGACACGCCTGTGACCATAAAATCTATGAATTAACATTTCATAGGGAGTTTTACTTAGTTATGTACATGGTAACTTCTTAAATGCCAACTTATAGGAATTGATTCACTGGTAAACAGAAGTAAATAGATCACATGTGTTTAGGGATTAAATAAAAGCCCGGTAGATCAGACAATTATTACCTTAGGGCAGGTCTCACATTTGTACGGCCTCTCTTGCGTATGCGTACGTGTATGAATAGTCAGATACGACGAGGTTGCGAAAGATGCTTCACACATAGTACAGCTGTATGGTTTTTCACCGGTATGTGTCCTTTTATGGGCTTTGAGTACAAACGAATGTGCAAATCTTTTACCTATAAATATAACTTTGTTTACTGGATCTGTTGAGGTAAATTATAGAATGATTTGATAGGAAAAGCTGGAGGAAAGTGATAGCTGATAGACATTAGAGTAGACTTAAAATATCTGTGACATTAGGAACAAGTTAAAGTAACTAATTTAAAGGAATTGTAGTATAGCTTGCCATTTTTGGTTATTTTTATGTTGTACAATGAAAAGTTGATGGTCACTATAAAATTTATACTTTTACTTTACTAGAATACAACATATATGTTACTTCGTTTGTAACCACAATTAACTTAACGCGGTTTTGTAGATCTTAAACATGATGTAAAGTACAAAGAAAGAAAGATATGCTATTACGCATGGTAAGTACTTAGACTGTGATTATAACACATGACGCAAATGGAGAGTGATTCACTTACAGCTGACACCAAGAAATATAAATACCTATACCTATACAACAAAATAGTTGGGTTAAGTAATTTTAATGTTAATAGATCATCACGTAATAAGAACATTTTATTATTCCCTAATCACACCACTGCTGCCTTTTCACATAGTTTTTCATATCTCGCTCCAAAACAATACAATCAGCTTCCTACTGATTTTAAAAATTCATCTTTCATTAATTTTCAAATATGGTTAAGAGAATATTTCTAATTATGATGAACAACTATACGTAACAAAAAGGAAAAGTAAACCTATTAAGAGTAACACAAAACGTATACATATCTGCTAGCTGGGGCTGACAGCCAATTCTCAGATACGAGATTATTAATAAAAAATAAAGTGTTTACTAATTTGCCATACAGCTGCTCGCCAAATTCTTATAAATGATACGATACAGGCAAGCAATAAAAAAACCAGGATTTTTGATATGCAAATTGGAATGCGGGACAAATTGGGTCATATCGATTAAAATTGGGACAGTCACGGCTAAATCGGGAGGTCTGGCAACCCTGATGGCTGCTGAATATCTAAAATACCTAAAGTAGCTACTACCTTGTAAAACTCACCACAGAAGTTACATTCATAGTTCCTCTCGCCTGTGTGCACCTTATTATGTGTCGCTAAACCATGAGGATCTGAAAACCTCTTTCCACATATACTACAAACTATAGGTTTCTCCCCTGTATGTGTTCGCGTATGAATCTACAATTAAAGTGAATACTATCGGTAAACAATATTAGAAACTGAAGAAAAACACAAATGTATGGAATACGTACAGTGAGATGGTTTTGTTCGTAGAAGCGCTTGCCACAGATTGTACACAGATGTTTTTTTTCTCCTCCATGAGTTCGCATATGCTTCGCGAGGCTCGTAGATAAGGAAAATGCTTTACCACAAACCTTGCACTTATTAGGCCTGTAATCGGTGTGGGTTCTTAAATGATCTTTGAAGTACTTCATCACTAAAATAATTTAAACTTTAACTTTTGTTGAGGTTAATTAATTTTAAGTTTACTTTTAAATTCCTGTCCGCAAACTTCGCATTGTAATTTTGTACCATGTTTTACTAAGTGCATTTTTAATCCACTTTCATGTCTAAATGTTTTGCCACATTGCGTACAACTAAGTGACACTTGTTCTGTTTTCACAGTATCCAGAATGTCCGATTTACATTCGTGAATAACTGTTTGTTTCTCATTGTTTTCTTCGGCTATGTGGGTTGCATAATCAATCTCCTGATCAACATTATCTGATTGTATATTATCCACATCATTATTATTGGGATAGTAGTCCTCTTTTTTTGGTTCAGTGTCGGTTTTTAAATAAATAGTTTCAGATTCAATCGCCCCATTTGCAAAATTGTTTGTTATTTCTATAGTTTCTGTCAATACTGCTCCCTAAAACATTCACTTGGTACCTATACGAAATATTTTTACAGAAAATACAAAATACCAACATCATCTGCATCCCTTAGCAGCGGTAAATTTGTTTGAATTTCCTCAAAGTTCTGTATCTGTAACTCCTCAGAGTTATTTCCCAGAATTGTGATAGACCTATAAATGATGGTCTGCCCAGGACATAATGCCGTTCGCAGCTGTGATTCAGACTTCTGACACTGGTCTTTAAAATTTAAAGCTATATTCAGCGTAAAATAACAATCGTTACATATGTTATACGGTAAACCATCATTCTGTTCGACCTGAAATAACCCACAGATAGAATTTTATTTAGCTCGATTTTTCAAGTACCTACCTTAACAGATGTTACTTCTGTGAGCTGAGTATCCAAAGAATGTTCAAATAGCGACCGTAAGTCTTGGACATTTCTCTCTGACAAACAAGTTCGACATAGCCTATCAAGCCCTGTTATAATCCGCACATCGTCAGTCATATTGTTATTAGCGAATTAGCGTAATAACTTGTTAAAACTCCAGGGAAACATTTGCATCTTGATTAAAAAGTAAACAATAAAACATGTATCCCTTTGACTGTCTTTGACATATCAATAACTAGATAATGACAATGGCAATAATGACATATGACATGACAGATAATCATGTGGCCAACATAACTTCAAGAAAGTTACTATATTCTGCACAGGACTGGATTTAGGCCAGTGGCTTATTAAGGTTTAAATGAAATTTCACAAATAGTTTCCAATATTTTATTATAACAAATCACATTATTAAAAACTATAGTCCATGTTTTCTATAATTCTGTTTAAAGTTAAGTTTGACATTCCCAAATATACTTCTGTATCCTGTGTACTATGTGATCAAGTTACATAATAGGTATCTATAGCGTAAGATGACGAGTTGCCAGCCACCAGCCTACCTTTATTATTAGACTAAGAATTTTCCATTGGTAAAACCAGTCTACACAGTCTACATTTGTATGTAATTGATATATAGGAGAAAAACAAAGAAATATATAGGTACACTCAGCATGCACTAGTTTTACAATGGAAGAAACCAAAGAAACTTTACTAAAGAAACTATTAAGAAACCCAAATTACCCAAAGCAAATACAATAATTAAACCACCCCCAAAGTCGGAACTGAAATGTGCATGTCAACACTGCTACTTTTACAGAAATTACAGAAAAGTGGAATATATACCCCTACTAAATATTCGTCATAACAAGAGTTGTTTAAATTAGGACATATAGTAATAGTAGGTTCTATCTGGTACAGTATTAGATTAGATGGCAATAATTTACATTTATGATACAAAAATATGTTGACTAGATTACGCACCTATATATAGTTCATTGGTTTGTAAATATAAAAGTAATAATAATTATTCGAACAAATATGAATTATGTTATGAGTTGCATAACATAGATGTAACTAAAAATTAACTAGATGTCTCCTGAGAATTAATTAGTTGCATTTGGTTACCAGAAAGCAGCAGAAGTTATGGTCGCAACCGCGGCATTAAAGTTAAGGTGAAAAAACCTGGTGAAAAAAAAAATTGGTGATAGGACAAAATGCACCCTTTTCAGATATTTCAATAAATCTTGCAAACGAAGCAACATTTTGCTATACTTTATATGAAACATTATATAGAGAATTGAATTTCCCATAGAAATGGCATATCTGAAAAATTTTAAAAAATATGCTGAAAATGTTGATACAAAAAGAAAAAAAGGTCAAAAGTTTCGTTTTTAATTTTTTTTGCTGTTTTGGCTATAACTTTTTTTGGGCGAGAGATAGGTACAGGCATTACTCATAGAAAAAAAGTACACAAAATATCCTTTAAAATGCTGGCTCGAAAAATTTCTTGGGTTAAAAATTTACCGAAATATGGCCTCTCGAATATAGCTTCTTTCAATATTTTTCCCTCTTATACAGACATAGTTTTTATAATAATTTTATTGAAATAATATAATTTGACTCAATAAAAAAAGGTAGTTTAACTTTATTGGTTAATAATAAATAACTATTCAAACAAAAAATTTATCCTTATCTGCCTTGAATTAGATGTTTCACTATCACTGACAATGTAAGCTGCACTTGCAATAATTATTGGCACCCAGCATTTAAAAGTAAATTTTGTGTCTATGAAATTTTGTGTCTTTATTTTCTATGAAGTAATGCCTATACCTATCTCTGACCTAAAAAAAGTTACAGGCAAAAAGCAAAAAAAAAAAATAAAAATCGTAATTTCTGGCGTTTTTTCTTTTTCTTTCCACATTTTCGGCATAAAAAAATATTTTAATGTTTTTCGAATATGGGAAATTCAATTCTCTACAAAAAGTTTCATATACAGTATATCGAAATTTTGCTACGTTTGCAAGATATATTGAAAAAACTGAAAAGGGTGCATTTTCACCCTCTTCTTTAATAGCACTCCACGGTTTTTTCTTTTTAAATGATCCATTGAACGATACCTGTAATAAAAACGCGTGAACGTCTTAGTTCCTTTCTATATGACATAATCAATAGGCTATTTTTAGTATTTTTAATAGGTATGCATGATTTCTGGAAGCCACCTCTTTAGCTTTTACAAAATTACATGCTGCTCAAATTTAAGGATGTGCATGACATCATAAAAAATGTTCAATATTTTAGATATTGTAAAGTAAGTAGTAAGTAATACTGTTATAGGACAGTTTTAAAATGGCATTTTGTATCCTAACTAATATAATTATTCTAGTAATACTTATTTTATTATTTACAAATTATTCTACTAATATGGACATTAAGTAAATATTTATTAGCTATTAATACGTTCCATTTTAATTAAACAAAGTAACTCTCATACCACAAATAGCACCGTATTTAATACTATTGTCTGTATTGTCTTTTCAATAAATAATCGTATACATAAAAATTCCTATATAGTTAAATACCTATATACAAAATAATAATGGATAATGATGTACCTAGATGGATAACAACAGAAGTTTTTGTTGAAATAATGGACAAAAGCATATATTCTTGCTCTTCGAATGTGTTTGAATACATGGCAATAAACAGTTTTGTAGTAACTTAGATCGACAAGGATCTAGTACTTACCACGGCCCAAGCAAATGGAATTTTTGCCTGGTGCCGGGAAATTAAGGACTGATTTTGGATATTTTTGGTGGTAATTTCTGAATCCAAAAACACCTCGATTTTTTTCACAGCAGTTTTTGAGACACATATTTTGGTTCTGATAAGTGACAAAAATAATAAAATGGCGGCTAATTTCCATCATTCAGCGGCTAAAATTGAAATTCCACCTAAAATTAGAAATCTAGTTGGGGTTATTTGGTATTATCGATGAATGTAAAACCTGACCCTTCTATACCATATACCATATACCTGCATCATGAATTAAATAATACCCCGCCATATTACCTCGTGTCGACCACTACCTTATACCTTACCAGGATTCAGTTCATTCTAGATTATTCATAGGTCATAGATAGGTAGAATGGTGCATTTTGTGTACATTTACATTTCGGTGTTTTTTAGCAATAAAATATTATATCTCCTCACGACACCACAAGCAAACATAGCTGTGTGAATCATCCAAAACATAATTTAAAGCAACCTATATCTGACTTTGTGAAAACAAGATATCTGGCCTATTTGCACTTTTAGGGTTGAAGCTGAACCCATATATCATTCGTTAACCCCAAATAAATATTTGCTACCTACTTACTTCGTATAAAATTATTACTTGTTTGTATATTGTAGAAATATAAATATTAAAATATAGTATCTGGACCTACTCGTGTAAATATTACTACAAGAGATACATTTTAATTATTGGTGTGAGAAGCGATATTGAACATATAAATGTTGAGAAATCTTTCACGAAAGTTACTGTAAATTGCACGCATTATAAAAACAGTGGTCCAGCTTAGGTTTTCAAAATTATAATGTACCTCGTATATCTACTTCTACTTAACACAGACAATTTTCAAGTCTTAAAGCGTTCTAAACGAATATCTCCCCGTTTGGCAACTTCTGTCCACATATACCATTGATTACGTCCAAGGGCGCCCTAATATACACGTTCCTAGTCAGGTTACTATGCCTGACACCGGATGAGCATTCACCTTCCGAAGGCACTTCCTTGACTTCCTTCAGACTGCTAGAATACCTGGAATGGCTCCTGCTACCCTTAAGATTACTGTCGGAGGTTTGCTGGGACGTGGTATTCGTAGACGAGCTGGTGGTACTCTTTCTGGTCATATCCGTTTTCCTCCTCAACTTCCTTCGGATAGCTTTGGCACCGAATAGCTTAAAGAACCCGCCCCTAAACTTGGAACTCATTACGTTGTAAAGGATCGGATTCACGGCTGAGTTTATATGGAACATAATCCTTGAGAAGTAGAGAATGTTGTAGTAGGTCTCGAAGCCCATTTCAAAGCTGGACCCCGCAGGTGCTACGATTATCCAGAGCGTCAGGGCCCTGAAGGGTAGCAAGCAGAAGAAGAACGCTACTACGACCGTACCAAGCATCAGGATGACTTGCTTCCTATATTTTATGACGCTTTGGGAAGGGATCGTGTTCGACCTGGTGGTGGCTACCATGGTGGGGTGAGTCATGAGGGACTGGGCTATCAGGGCGTATATACAGATTAGGATAGCTAGGGGGAATATAAAGAAGACCACGATGGAGCCTATGAAGAAAACGCAGGGGAGAAGGTCTTCAACTAAGGTGAAGCAGACGAATACTATGGAACCGTCTACGTACTCTTCAGGTCCGTGCTGGGTAATGGCAAGGATGGGGCTGAAAATGTTAAAGAAGTGTTAGTGATAGTGCAGAGGGTTCGTAATTATCACCAAAGCAAAGTTTTTACGAAACGTTTCCAAAATGGAATCAAGACTGTTCAGATATTTCTCAGGACTTTGCCTCAATTAGAAGCCATAGTAAAAAGCATAAACTATATATGGTGATTCAGATATAATCTTTATAACTGTATGAATTGATAGAATATGTTAAAAAATCATTAGTGATATAAATTAATTTCTAAAAACGGCTTTTTTCGGAGATAGGTGCTGAATTTGGATTCCTTACATTTATTTCCTCATAACTATTGAAGCACTTAATCGATTTAATAGATTTAATAAAAAATTTGAATGGAAAAAAAGGTAGAACTTGTTCAGTCTTTAAAAAAGGTGAGATGAGTCGTTGGTAATTATAGACCCATATGTATATTATCTACTCCTGACAAAATTTTGGGATGCATTGTTTATGATTCCACATAAGGTTTAAATTAGCTATTCAGCAGTGATCTTACAGAACCTTCTTGAGATTGAACCACCTACCCCTCTTAGAAGTGCATTTTTAGATGAGGCCTCCTCCTACTTATTTAAAAAATTTACAAAAAATATAATATTCATGAATCAACTATTTAGTGATATATTTTGTAACTTTTCTGTCACTTGTGCTTTGTCGATATTTTGCTTCGATTTTGAGATATTTATACCCCAGTCAAAATTAACAATTGAGTTTGCAATAATTCACATTGAGCTGAAATTGGTATTCTTAAATACACTGTTAAACATTATATATGAAAAATCCCCAGCAATCTTTCATCTGCAAAAACAAGGTCAAAGGTCAAAAATATCGTTTTTTAAATATTTTTTTTGCTAATTTTACGCCTCTGTGATATATTTTTCAAGATTTCCTTTATCATATTTTCATCTCTTATTAGTTAAGAAATGAGAGCAGAAAATCAGCAATCATCATGGTTAGGCAACCAATAAGGACTTTTAAGAGCTTTTAGAGTGCTTTTAAGAGCTTTTAGAGTACTTTTGAGAGCCTTTGGAGAGCTTTTGAGTATTTTAACTTTTGAAGTGCTCTTTGGGTGCTTTTAAGAGCTTTCAGATTTTGAGAGCCCAGTCAGATTTTTTTAAACACTCAAAAACACTCCAAAAGCTCTCAAAAGCACTCTAAATGCTCTTAAAAGCCCTTAAGATTTGCCTGATTATGATAATTGCCGATTTTCTTGTCTCATTTCGTAACTACTATTAAGATAGAAACTGGCCCCTGAGGATATCAGGATAAACATTGTTAAATCATCTGAAAATATGGGACTGTTCTTGGTACCAGATATAGGGTACGAAATTTTCTGATAAATAGTCATACAGCAAATTTCGTCTAAAAAAGCCTTTCTCAACATCGAACTCCTGATTGCCGACGCTCGCACCAAGTTTGAATTAGTTAATTTGGTTAAATTTATTTTTTAATAAATAAGACTGTATTAGAATATATGCTTAATGCATTAGAAGCAAAGCGTTTATTATAACTAAATAAGTTTATGCAACGTAAATTTTGTTAATAAATTTTGCTGTTAATAGAAATTGGAGGTTTAAAATTATTGTAGTTTATTTTAATTTAACTAAATACATATTTTGTGCACTTGAACTGGTTCATAAATAATATAAAAAAAGCGCCTTCTGGATTTCTTATAGTAATTAAGGTATCAAGAGTGTTATAAGGATAACCACGCACCAAGGTCGGCAGTGAATGTACGTCGACCGAGGGCGTCATTATCCTATAACACCCGCGGTGCCTTCAACTTTTAATGTCCTATTAGCCTGTTTAATTAATTTGTTTTTTTCTGACACTGACTGAGTTATTAATTTGACATCTATTATGTTCAGAAATATTTGATTTAAAACAGAGTATAAATCAAAATTGTTTGTAAACGCAACGTATTTAATTCTTATTGTCGGTAAGATTATTTGTAATTTATATTTTAGACTTGATTTATTTCCTTTCCATGGTGTTATAAATTTATAATGCCCAAGGGCGTTATGTATATTCGTAACCCCTAGAGCGTTATTTCTCATTTAATGTATCTCAAAATAGGGACGTTATTTCAAAATAACGGACTATAGTAGGACATTATAGTAATCAAGGTACCGAGGGTGGTATAAGGGTAATAACGCACCGAGCGCATCATTATCCTATAACACCCGTGGTGCTCTCAACGTTTAATGTCCTATTAGTCTGTTATTTAATTCGATTTTTTTTTTGACACCATTTATTAATTAGATATCTAAAATTGTTTTAAACACGTTGCATAGCAACGCATTTAATTTTCATTGACGGTAATAAAGGTTATTTGTAATTTCTATCTTAGAATTGATTTATTTACTTGGTTATAACTTTATAATGCCCAAGGGCGCTATAGGGTGGTTATTTCAAAATAACATACTAGTAGGACATTAAAGATATTAAAGTAACGACGACGCTTAATTTTTAGTTATACAGCGAAAATATTACACACTAATCAGAATTAATTATAGACGGGTGGTGATAATTACGATTTCATTATTTTCTATGCTAGACTATGTACAATATTGTTTCTACTTAAAGTGCTGCTAAACTGAATATTGAATTAAAAGACGACATTTGATCTATTCTAATGATCATACTGAGCAGCTAAATAAGTAATAGAGAATATAAAAAATACTTACGTTTTGTTATAGTACGTCAGACGTGGTAATAGTCGATTTATCTAGATTATTTTTAGGAACACAAGTTAACTCTTCAAGAGAAATACAGACAAAGGGTTGCAATTTATATTTATTTAAGAGTCCGAGAAGAACTCTTCTTGTGATAAATGTTTTTAAATAAATAAACTGCTTAGCGTTAAGTATACTTTTATTAACAACTAACGCTAACTCTTTGGTAAACAGCAAAATACAGTACAAATGATTTAAATACTCAGGGCACATATAAGAATAAATTCGGATGTAATGCACAAGATGATACAACTTTTATACCGGGTGGTAAAAAAATATATATTTTCTTTCTTCAATAATCCCGTTATTTTTTAGCCCATTTTAATGTATTGTTTAAAAGTATTGTTTGCCGTCTTAAAATATTCACAAGTGTCTATTTTCTTATACGTCTTCTCAATTTGCGTTATATGTTCTCAACAAAAAAAAATTCATGCCGATCATAAGGAAATACTAAGTTTGATGATTAGCGTCATCTATACAAGATATGAAAAATTTAAATATTATTATATCACTTATATATAACCTCTGATATTTTACTTATATTTAATTTTTCAATCATTAAAATTGGTTTAAATTTGAACCGAATTGAAGAAATGAAAATGTTTGGACCACCCGGTATACATATTCTAAAATAATGCGAAACGAACATATTTTTTACACCTGCCTAAACAAATAAATATGAAATAGATCCATGAATACTTTAATGTGTTATTTTTATTGTTTCGGTCAGTTTCAGAAAGTCTGCTTAACTTTTTACATAACTTTCGAGCCTGACGAATATTGCAAATTCTTTTCGGAAGTAATTTAGGCGTACGAAAAGAAATGTGTAAGCTAGCGATTCTAACGAAATAGCATCGGTAACTTTGGCCACAGCAGCAACATTTACATTCGCAACTGGATTAACGAAGTCGAGGATCCGGTTTTGGGCACTTGAAAAAACGGACGACTTTTACTCGATTTATCAATAAAAAGTTCGCCGGCAGTTGTAAATTATGCAGGCGCCGATGTGGGACTTCCGTATGAAGATAGAACCACCTCCGAAATCAAGAGTATTAGTCGGAGTTTGCCATTGGCGGTAGGAAAATTGAAGGTAAATAAATGATTTTCATTCATTTCATTCAGACTTAAAACGATGTAAAAATTTTCTATGGTAAAAGCATCGATTATAACTTTCTTATTTGTTTATGGTTTTTGCTTTCTGGGCTCCTCTGGAAGCCCACACTTTCAGATAAATATATTTTATCGGATAGTGACGTTATAGCATGATTAGTGAAAAAGTGAATGCGACGTGTTACTTAGCCAGTTTTTAAATATAGCTGGAACTTTATTGAATCTGGAATCTAAACTTTATACAATCTTACAAAAATGTGTCAAAAAATGTCACTGATTGGGGCCTCATTAATGCCCTGGTTAAACTGCCGAACCTACACGTATGAACTTAGTAAGTTCTGCTTACGGCATAGGCATCCACGATACAGGATATTCATCTATAAACATTTTTAGACGCTTTCATATGGGTTTGTAGAAGAACTCCAAGAATCCTTGAATAAATTGATAATTTTTTTGATAATAATTGGAGGATCAAAATATTAATCGATTGAAATTAACTCCCATATCACCAGATTTGAATCCAATCGAGCGCGTCTGGGTTTGCATGACATTAGCCCATTCCAGAAGAAAAGATCTCCCGCAAACCCCAGAGGAGCACGAAGAGAGAGCAATTTGGAGCTCTATTTAGGCTAAAGGGGGCCAATCAAATATTTAGTTTTGAAATTGCTACTATCTCACCTTTTATTGCAACTTAAAGTGTTACTAACATAATTTTTTCTGAATTGATTTACATTTGGAACTATTCAAAGAACCACCATTTGGTAAATCACCACAAAAATAATGACAATTTCATTGTTAGGTCATAAATTATTTCACTGTAATTAATAATTTTATAATCAGTTTCTAAATTTGATATCCAAATCAGATGGCTCATAAAATCATACTAAATATTTTCACGAGCATAAATTAAGTTTCTGCAATGAATTTATCATATTTTTTCTGGAATCAAATTCTAAAATGCTCAGCAGCAGTTTTGGATATTATATAATATACGCAATTAGTTGTATCATCTCGTTCAATTTCTGCACGCCACTGCCTAGTAAACTACTAACACTAAATACTACACAAAACTCTCGTCCTCACTCTTACGGTTCTGTTTAACAAATTTCTCGTGCAAGCTAATATGCTCCTCACTGTCTTTAAAGCACTTGGTGTCAAAAAACTTCTGTAGATTACTCTTCGGGCCTTGAGAAACTTTTTCGGTAACAACATTAAACCCGCGCCCATGACTATTCTTGGACAAATCGTCGTACTCCTCATCGATACTGCTATCCTTTAAAGACTTTGATTTTCCAGGGGCAGGACAGTCTTTCAAAATGGCGACGTGCGAGTCCGTACTTCGGTTTGAATCCGGAGACTCGCTACAGTTCTTTATCATGATTGAGTTGTTTCTCGGCCTGTAGCAGACTTTGTAGTCGTGACTGCTACGGAAGGTACTGCTACTTCTTGTGGTGGTTGTGGTACTGAACGTACCGTTTCTTGACCGTTTGAAGTACAACCTGCGCTTGGCTTCTGAGCATATTATGAAACCAGATCGAAATTTTGAGCTCATCAAGTTATACAAAATTGGGTTGATCGCGGAGTTCAGGTATACCATAATCCGGCAGAAGTAGAGGATGTTGTAGTACCGTTCTACGCCTAGCTGGTACACGCTTTCTTCCGGGACCACGATTATCCAGAGAGTGAACACTCGGAAGGGTATTAAGCACAGAAAGAAACTCAAAACTACCGTGCCTAGCATTAATATTACTTGCCTTCTTGCCCGGATGGAGTAATTATCTATGTGCTTGTTTAGCACTAACGTGGCGGCATTGGAGATCAGGTTTTTCGCGATAATGCAGTAGAGAACTAGGAGTATTATCAGGGGGACTATGAAAAAAAGGAAGATGCTGCTGAGGAAGTAGAGGGCGGACCAAAACGTGTTGGCTAGTGTGTGGCAGGCTGGCACCTTGGAGCCGTCGAAATACTCTACGTATTTGAATTCTGCTATCCCTAGCAGCGGGCTGTAAACAATGTAAAATTTATTGCCTGCACCTTTTGGGGCTAGAAGCGGGAAGCTTTCGTCCATCGGCCAAATATACTCCAAAACAAACAGTGCAAAATCCAAAACCAACCCTTTTACCCCACCGCAAGGTCCACATACAGAGTGCGATGCACAGGTACAGAGTGTGATGTTTGGGATTCTTTGAATTATATAAACTGATTCAGTTTCTGTTTGGTGTTAACTAGGCCAATCCTTTGTCTACCATTCCCTGTTTTTGCTAAAATTAGGTGTTTCACATATAAAGTTTCTACAGGGTGGTAAGTAAAACCGTGCAAAAGATGGACCTCATATCCCGATACAGTTTTTGAATTTTCCGCTTATTTCCTTTATTTACCCGGTGACCTTAAAAAAATATAGTTTATGGTCTTGCAGTGGTAACTTCTTCACTCGTGAAGGAATTTTCAAAATATAGAGCTAGCTCATAATAAAGCTAAATATTCAGTCAAGAAAGACGTGAGGATGATAATCGACTCAACACAAAAATTCAATATATAGGGGTGCATTAAAAGTGACCCAAATCTGAATTACTCTCGAAATCTGTTATTATGAGAGACTCCAATTAGCATGTCAACTTGCTTTCGAACAAATCGTTCATTCTGAAGACTTCAAGATGTTCCATGCTTGCATGAGTTAAGAATTGTTGGTGGAACTAAATTACCACTGCATATTAGTGAAGAAGTATCGCCGACGAGCAGAATCTAAATACAAACACAAAAATTATTAATGCAAACGAAGAAAACGGGCCGGAAAAAACATAAAATTAAAAATGGAAAATGCAAGTGCTCAAAGTAGAAGCACAAAGAAATATGAAAACATTTCATCACTTTGAAACGCACAAAATATATATGGAAGACCATAATCCAGAATCAAGTCACTAATTCTGAAGGCAAAGTCCAAAAGATTATGAACCAGAATCATTAATTAAATATATAATAATGCTGTTAATTTGGTCATGACTGTGGAATACATTGAGTTAGTACATATGGTGACATTTACCTGAGCAATTTCCATCTTCTAGAAAGTTTGTAAACAATTTACCACAGAACTTTGAAATAGCTGCGGGCATTTCAGACCATAGACTTACCCGAAGTTTCACCATCTGAGTTTTAGGCGTAGTCGAGGAGTTGGGAAAGCTAACGAGCTCCTATATATGCCCACAGAAAAGATTTATGAATGTCATAAAACAGGATTTTGAACCACAACTTCTCTAGAAAAGAGTTCAATATGCCTCTGCAGAGGTATAATGTCGAAACGTTATTTGGAAAAATGTTATAAATGCAAGAAGTTCAAGGCAGAAGAAATATTGAAGATGGTATAAAGACAACGTTTATGTATTCAATGTTTCAAACTGCGTCATCTGATTGAAGCCAGAGGAAGACCGGTGTTGTGCACAATTGCGTTCGGCATAATAAATGTCACACATTAAAAATGATAAAAGATCAGTAATGCGTAATGAAGATATAGTTCATATTAGTAAAAACTACAAATCAAAACCATTCGTGGGATTGGAAGGCTTGGTAGTTCATGCCCTTCATCATGAATGTCCTACTAACACATTCCTCCGTGAGAAGAGAATTCTAACATCATTGGACTTATTAATTATCCACCAGCCTCTTTGTATGCAGTGGAGAAACAAAAATAAACGAACAGTCAAACACAGAAAAGTACAAGAAAAATAAAAAATTAGAAGCAAGGAAGATTAAAATGTTATAAACCGAATGTTGTATAGCCCTGCATTATCATCAGATTTAAATATGGGATTTAAATCTGATGATAATGCTGGCTACATAATTGCATGAAAAAAACAGGCATTTGTTTAACACTATATATAGTATAAGCATTGCTTCTAACTTTATCTTAAAGTTAAATAGGTGAGATGATATTCAATAAAATTTGCCTCAAAACAATAAAAACATTCAATATTGAGAGTTTTACAGCGTCAATAATTTTGGACAATTTTAAGGTTACCCTGAGGCAACTTTTGACGAGTATGTGTATGTAAAAAATTATCAGGAAACTTTGTCTTTGCTAGATAGACTTATGTGTCAAGGGAACAATACCTATATAATAATAATGTCAGATAGGGAAAAAGTCTTTTTCTCATAAATTATTTCGGACCTAATTATTGTGGTTGTGGATCTTGTGTCCTCGTTTCTTTGGGTTGTAAGCATCTTGCCTATTTCCTGTCCTTTATCTGACCATCAGTCCGTCTTCTTCCATCTACGATTTGACATAATATTTTTGCCACAGTAAATCTTACACCTATTACAACGTTAAAATTCACTTAAAAGTCAATTAAGAAAATCTCAAGTTATCCCAGCCTGCACCTGTACCAGAAAATTCCCGCTGCTGTATATACTGTATAACATATACAAACTAAATATATAACGGCTTACGATTGCGTAAATATAACTACTACGATACATTTTTAGGTAGGACTTTTGGGCAATCAAAATTATATGTTTCACTCTGTATGCAGACGTCGCCAGCACTCCAAGGTTTTTACATAGGTGTGAAAAGTGTTATTCTGTAATAGAGGTTATACAACACAGACACAAAGACAGCTGCATGGGTTACAAGGTACACAAATTGACAAGACACACACAAACAGAGGTTTGATAGGGAATGATGTGGGTGGTTATAATCACTGAATCGTCTCCGTAATTACCTCAACTGATTTTCATGAAATTGTTCTATCCCTCACTTTTAAGCTTATCTACTAAATAACATTTCTCATTTTGATTGCTGGTTAATATATTAGGGAAATCTACATTTATATATCTGTTTCTATTTTTCTTATTAACGATGTGATGTCACTTTTCGAGGAAATATGTTCTTAGGGAATTAGTTTTTATACATAACGTAATACCAGTTCTATATTAGAGAAGAGTTATATTAATGCAATAGTTAATTAATTGATAAAGATACCTAGTCAGTTTTCCACGCGATATTTTTCGACTAATTCGAGTTTGAAGGTATATATTCAATAAACAGGATGAATAGTATTCCATTCCAAGAATATTTCTAATATATATATATATATATATATATATATATATATATATATATATATATATATATATATATATATATATATATATATATATATATATATATATATATATATATATATATACCGGGTGATCAATTAAGGCTACGGCTATATCTCAGTCGTTATGCTATTCATAGTACGATATTGGGGTAAAAAATATATTCAGAAATATGGTCAAAATCGAATTAAAATATTTTTGATGTCCTAACCTTCACCGCCAGGGGCGCATTTGCTATGGCGTTTCAGTAAAACGTAAATTTCTCAAAATGTCTTCGGTACAATGTAGGTTGAAAATACACTTTTTGGAATCTCCGTTCCATTATCTACAAATTTTGTATAAACATTTTTTTGCTAATTGCCATGACAACGGCAGGTAGAAGGACAATAATTTGAAATATTTAAAATGCTGTAACTTGACTTTGCCTTATCCGAATTTAACAAACGAAGGCTCTTCATAAAAGACTATTTATTCCGATTTAATGTTTCCATAAAAAACTTAAATTTAATTTCTGTGCTCAAAGATAGGGGGCGCGTTTCAAAGAAGTCTCATATGCGCTCTATTTTATTACACATTAATTGTAACCCTATAGTTTCCTTTGCCCATTAATTAAGGAAAATAAATAAGGAAGCCGGAAGCCGGATTTTTCTTTCAGTTTTAAAATTATGGCGAAAATAATAGAACAGTGTCAGAGGGAGCGGTTCTATTTATTTCTTAAATCAAATTAACTTGATATAATATGAATAATATCTTAAAACTACAAAATTATGTGTAAATGATCTTTTATTCATTTTAGAATTTTTCCTAATGTGGTTTATTATTTAAATTTTATTTAATTTTTTATTTTTTATTTTCACAAAAACGCGCTTTAGATCATAGAGCAGCCATCCAGCCGCCGAACACAGAACGTGAAGCACTGAAGATGCCATATGTTAAGAATGGCGAAACGTCTGCAAAATGCATCGACCCCGGCAAAACAGTACAGACGCTCTACATCAACCAATGGACACCGCCCGTCAAAATCTACCAACTACTGCAATTATTTCACAATAATAATGATTATCAATATTTTTGCACAATCATTTTCAAACTGCTGGAGCAACTTGACTGACAATAATAAGTTATCTTTTCTTTCTTGCATAGATCATGCCATACTCCGCTATAAATTAATATACACACAGTGTTTACAAACAAACATTATTAAATGTTGTTGTATTTCATAAATAATGACATTATAAGCCACTAAATATTCGGAAAATATTTAAAATGAAGAAAAGGCCATTCAACTTATTCTAATATACTTTTATATGATAATTGTTTTACCAAATACCTTTGATTACGTTTTATAGGCGTAAAATGTCATTATGAACACAATTTCTCAGTGACATTTTTGAAATATTAACAATTAATTAAATTATTTTCTAGCTTTAGCAATTTTCTAAAGATTTTTTTTTGGAAAATCACAAATTTGACAGTTTCCAGATGTTAGCTGTCAAATTTAAATTGGTGCATTTTAAGTTATTTTGGAGGCAGAAGTTATTGCCAGAAAAAGTTTTCATCAAACTAATATTTAAAAAAATCCCATATGGTTCCAACTTTATGGCGGACAGTATATATAATTCCTCGCTATTTATAATATATCTCAATTTCCTGATAGTTAGTAAATCAAGTCGACGTTCATATTGTCATGCTTATGGTATTAAATCAAAGTGTAAGTACCTCTTTTACAGGCAATATCGCGTGCAAACCTTCTGAATTATTGATCATACCAGCTTCTATCTGTCGCTTGAAATAAAGGAATTTATTGTCTCATCCGATGATACACTATAATGTAAATTAAATTGCCTTTTCTAAAAACATCAAAAATTCGTGTGCGAAGACGGAGAGAACGCGAGATGAAAAGAATTTGAAACAGTCACTTAGAAATACAATTATTTGTTTAGCCCCACGAAAAAGTCGATTGCAAAATCCAGGATAGAACAATTCATGTAAGGGCAAATATTCTAGTAAGTTGAACCATGTTAGAAACCCGGAAAATTGCCACAGCGATGTCTTTTGTTAGGAAATGTACATTAATATAGTATTCTTTCTGCATATAATTATAAATAACGTAAAATAAAATATTTTTTCGAAGACCGTGATTAAAAGTTGACTTACATGATATTTATTAAAAACAACAATCAAAACAACAGTTTTTTTTGTCTACGAAACGTATAAGTCTTCTTAAACTTCTTCCAAATTTTTTTGTAATTTTTAAACTGTGGGATACAGTTTTCGAATAAAGTTGTTTGATACTCGATTGTGACATTCTTTTGCATTCTCTTATGATTTTCTTTCTGGAAAATGCAAAAATAGCTTTTCGCAACCTAACATAAAAAATAACTATTTTTGTATTAGCTACTTTTATGTTATATCTTTAAGCGATCTAAAACTGTCGACACTATAATACTGTATTGAACGAGAGACAAACGTGGGAAGCAATTTTCAGTTTGTTCAACTTTTGTAATTTGTCATATCTCAGCGACGCAACGCCCGCAAATAAAACACAACTTTCGAAAACTTTTGTTTTTCGCCACTATACACGACCTTTACCAAAATAAGAAACTGAATTAAACAAACTGGGGCGACAAATTAACGCATATATATCTACGAATAAAGGAAATACTTTCGTTAAGCAGATTACTGCCGACTGTGTCTTTAGAAAAAAAGTTTCTAAGATAATATGATTAGAGTAAACCGTTATATACAAAAATATTTTTTTAGAAAAATAGACCGGCCGGGAATGTTACAGTGAAGGATACATCTAAATACTTCCATTTCAATTTATTAATTAATGCTTTTTTAAACCCAAAATTAAGGAGCATGTTTTTTACTATAAATATTTTATTGTGATGTTTTAGGCTCCACTCTCTCAGATTACAGTAAATTTTTGAATTTTAAGACCTGTACTGAAAATAATAAAGATACAGAAAGGCGCGTCGAGCGTTTTTAACTGAAATACTTAATCCATGAAACTTAATGAAGCGAAAAACTATTGCGAATTTATAATATTAATTTAATTATAATATAATGGTATTTATAATAAAAGAGAATAAGATCTGTTTTTTAAACAAATACCGTCAAGTATAGCCATGGCACTAGATAAATAATTATATATTTTACAGAAAGAATGTGGTACATCGGTAGGTTAAATTTTTAATGTAATGTCATATAATGTAATGTAATGTAATGTAATGTAATGCAATGCAATATAATGCAATGTAATACAATGCATCGCAATGGAATCGAATCCAATGCAATGCAACGTAACGTAACGTAATGTAATATAACGTAACGTAATGTAATGTAAAATAAAAGACCGATGCGAACAGTTACTTAATCTTAACGTAGGTTTAATCCTGGTGAAGGCGTTGCAAAGTTATCCAAGGCGGTTTTCTGCTAAGACAATTTTGGCTTTTCATTTAAATTTAAGTTTAGAGTGTATTCCTATACAAGATTGATGATAAGTTATCCTTCCGAAATATTAAACACCCTGTGGGTTGCAGCGGCTACAACAGCGCGTGTCTACTACAATCAAGCTGTAGTATTACATTTCCAGAATAATTTGTTTTTGTAATTCACGTCGTTATCTCTGTTTCAAGTGAGATACACAGTTAAAGATCAAAGAACCCCAGTTTAATGTAAAAATTTAAGCCCAAGCTTTAGCCAAACTTAAACTGAAAATGCACGTTCCTTGCTGGTACAAGTCTTTTTCAGATTATTTCGTACGATGACCCCTGTTCCTGACTGTAATCGCGTGTAATTTTTCTGAGATCACTGCACCAGTGTAAATTTTAAAATAACCAATCGAACTCAACTCAATAGATGTGAGCTGTAGGTGTAAGCTGCACTGTGACCGTGCATGTTTTACAAAATTGCGGGCGGGTGTTTGATCATGAATACGAGAGGCGCCCAGGCTTTAAAACGTCTACTGACGTCACTATCGCCTACTGGCATTTGCTGATAGTCGACGTAATAAACAGTTGCACTACACCGCCGCACCAATTACTCTGATTGCATATACTGAAATTACTCTGCTATTTTCTGGCCCATAAAACATAATTCTACAACAAATTAGGTTAGTGCTATGATTTATCGGTATTCTTACCCGGAGTAATAATTAATTTAATTAATAATGTAATAATTGCTAAATGAGGAGAACGTAATTTTGAGTTATTTTTTATTATTTCAATCATTTCGTTCGTATGTTCTGCTTATTTAATGACACTAAACACTACAAAAAGAAAAGGTTTCTCCCTCGAAAATGGCAATTCATGGAATAGCACCCGGGTTGAAGAGTGCTTGAAAATGAGCATGTTTCTTTAAATTCGAATGATAAACCAAAGTTTTAAATCGGAATCCTTGACCATATTTGTAGGTCGATTTTTGACCACAAAATCCTAGCGTGAATGACGCCTGACACAAAACCACTCTAAAACATTAACTGCTTTATGCTGTAGATAATAACGAGTTTAACAATGTTTCAAGGTCATATAAAATTATGTAATTCATAGAAAATTCCGCCAGAGAATTCAAATTAGTTTTAAAGTTATGCCGGAGTCGCCGGGTATTAACAATGACTTTCTTGATATGGCTGTAGGGTATACTAATATATATTACAGCACCTTACTAAATCACTTTTCATGTATCTACCTAACACGTTATTCTTACATACTATACTACATTTTAATTACTGGTGTTGTATTCGTGTATTTTATTGTGCGAAATATATTTGTTGATGTTTCGTTTAACATACATGAGGGCCGTAATATATTCTTACGGCTATATCTAGGAACTATTATTATTAAGATATTTAGTAAATAATAAATATAATTTAGATTTAGATACGCATTTCTCGTAACTCATCATTATACCATTCTATCATTGATTTTTTAGGATATACATTTTATGCAACATCAATTTGTCCAGCAACAGTGTTTATAAAAATTTGAAATTTTTCATCAGTATCCAGTTTTTAGTTGTTAACGATATTTCAATATATTATAATTGAATTATTTTATACCTAAAGTATTCAGACCTACCCGGGTTACAGGCCTGAACGTTATTTTATTTGGTTTCTGTGGTTCTTTGTCAGTACCTATTTCTAAAACAATGGCTTTATGGCCAGACAAGTAAGTGACAACTGCATAGGACGTGTCCTGAGAGCAATCAAAGTTTACAAAGACAACAGTTTTCATTTCTTGTTGGTTCCTTTAAATACTAGACCAGTAAAATCGCAAGAGTGGACCAAATCAGAAAATTGAAGGTATTTCTAAAATTGAAGCTTATATTATAATTGATAGCCAATCAGAGAGAACCTCATAAACTAAATTGTTTAAAAAAAATGTGTTTGTACTAAAATGTATGTTAAAGTCGCCAAAGCCCTCAAATATTCAATAACAAAGCCCTCGCTCAAAAATCAGTAGTGAAATGTTGAACAGAAGGTAAAGGTAGTGCGACTTGTCGTTGCAATAATGTTAAATATCGAGGAGTGCCCTCAGGTGTATATTTATATAATCACGGAAATACTTGCTTCATATTTGCGAAAGTATGTCGCCCAAAACAACCGCCAATTTTCACCTCACCAACATATATTATTTTCACTGCTTTCTTCAATAGTGAAACATTTTGTTTTCAAATAAAAAATAGTGTATTCAAATAGCGAATTTTAATAATTTATATTACATCACTGACATTAGTGTAAAAACAGCATGTATTGTAGTAGATATTTAATAAAACGCCCTTTCCTCTGGTAGCGTATTTGGGCATAATCATTAAAATATACGTCTTTTGCTAAGTGCTCGTGTATTGAATTTTGTAGACCAACCGCTGCCTTTCAAAAACGACGAATCTGACACGTGGCTACCCTCCAGGAAAAAGTAATATGTAGTAAGTGATCCACATCAGCTACAAACAAATACTTTGGCAGTTAAAGCTTGAGTAAACTTTTAACAAGACAGCTTTCAAGCATAAGTTAGTTCTCACAACTGTTTGCGTTGCTTTCTTTCCGTAGGGTTCGGATTAGCGTCTATATATTATTGTTCGACAGTGTGGGATTGGAATTATTGTCTAGACAAAGTGGTTTTGAAGTATAGTTATTGAATTATGTTAGAATATTCAAATTAGCCAGGATATACGACGACTGAAGTTCGGACAAATAAGAAGTTGGGATTGGATAATATAATTGAACTAGAACTTAGATGTAGGAAGAAGTTTACTGCATTTGATTGCACTGGAGATATATTTTCACAGCTGCCAAGAAAATGTTTTTGTTTTATTAAATATTGGTAAACTCGATAAGGTATCGACAATTGATGAAAATCGCTTGATGAAAATCGATGTCAATTCATAACAAAAAATAAAAAATGCAATGTTATAAGATTTCCACAATATTTTTATTTTATAACAACCTTTTTCATTTTAAATCATTTTATAACAACAGAGGTTTTTTTGTTATGAATTCCTACATATACGTTAATAGTTGTTTTTAAATTATCACATACGTATATATTTTAATATTATAAGTTTCTTCTCGAGCGTCAGCTCATATATCTGCGTTTTTGCCTATATCCACTCAAAGCCTTATGCTGAAAAAAGGTCAGTAATAAAGTCGTTGACAGTTATATTCAACTAATACGGATAAAAGTTTGTTGTCATTGAAGCTATTGCGTCGAAGTTCATCGGTCAATTTGAAATATATGGGACTGCCGCGTTTGATATTATACAGGCAACATTTAGTATTTATCGATTAGAATCCCGAACGTTTGCTTCATTAGAAACATAACTTTTATGCTATTGTTGGCGTAATGGAAGTACCGAATAGAAAGTCTTAATTTCTAGTCTTTCTTTCTAAATTTGACATGTAAAGTGAGACTTTTCAAAACCCTTTGACGTTAGAAAGTTAAACGTATAAAATTCATAGTTTTCTCCCCATAAAATATAAAATTGGTGGAAATTAGAAAAAATCTTGTATGAAACTCGTTGGGATACACTATTTTGTAACTATTATGTAACTCGCATCCTTTTGCGGAACGAGCGCTAGCCAGAAGAAATCTGCTCTTTACACAAGTACTTTTCTCAACTGGTTACATAAACAGCTATTTCAGCTATCTTGCGTGTGTATGCATCAATTTACGCGTTACGTTTGTGGTTTTTGGTCAATTTCTGGGAGCATCAGCACGCGACGTTGTTGATGTAATAAACGACTGACGTCTCAGAGTACAATAAAATTTCGGCCATGTTAAGCACTAACACTAACGCAGGTCTTACTTATATTTTTCGGAAACAGTGTCAGTAAAAATGTTTGAGGACCATTTATTACTTTTTCTACGTTCGTGCAAAAAAACCGAACTTATATATTGTGTATACTATGAAAGAAGAGAAGACAATTAAAACAGTTAATGAAATAGTGAAGCAAAAGCCTCTTAGATGCTTTGGATACCAGTCTGTGTCATATTTTAAAGAATATTGGCTTTTCTTTTGTTTACAGAGAAAAATAAGAGACGTTTCCTTTGTGAGCAACCTCACATCGCAAGTAATAGAATAGTTTTTTTACGAGGATATAAGAGGATATCCGATGAAATTATAAGCGGATATCTGACGCGATTTGTGTTCCTTGATGAAACATAGATTTTTGCGAAAGGAGAATTTAAAAGAACGTGGTAAGATAACAGTGTCAAAAGTTGTAAAACAGTCACACAGGAAACGGTAACGTTTTGTTGCGCTACATGCTGGAACTAGGCGTGGATTCATACAAAATGCTTCATTACTCTTTTCTACGAGGTCAAAGTCGGCGGACTACCACGATTCAATGGATCAGAATTCTTTCAAGAAATGGATATCGGAAAAACTGAAACCAAATCTTACTGAGCCCGCGATAGTGGTAATGGATAATGCGTTCTATGCGTTCTACCATAGTTTTTTGGACGAACCAATTCCTACTGGTTCCTGGAACAAAACAAGACTAAAAGAATGGCTTTCTTGTAAGGGCATAATATTTTCGAAAGATGATCTGAAAATTGAACTGTCAATACAATCCAATAGAATTAGTGCGGAGCATTTGTAAAGGTTATTATGATCGACATATTGGTGAAGTTGGTTACAGATACAAACAGGTTTTAGAGATGTGGCAAAAGGCTTTGGATTAAATTACTCCAGATATTTGGGAAAATTGTGTTAGACATGTAGAAGACATTGTAAACAAAGATTGGGAATGTGAAGTACGTTACAATGACGTTGAACCGTTAATTATTAATTTGGGTTCATGATCTGAAGATGATAATAATGACGGCGATGATGATGATGAAATTTAATGATTATCTTATAGTTTTACTTTCTCATACTTTTATTAAATAGTTCACTTGTTGTATTAAATACACGTTTTTACTTTAATTTAGTCATTTACATATTATTAAATAATCGGTTTTGACATCACATTAAACGTTGCCTATATTTTACAATAGATGTGGTTTACCCGAGGGCAGGTTCTTCATTATTTTTTTCATTTTATTCTACGAAAACCGCTCTAGCGTTCGGCATCTATGCGGTCGGCGCTGTAACGACTGCTATTTATATATTCAGTGAAACATTTCAATACCGTCAAATTGCGCCCGTTTTATTCTGGTGCCGCTTTCCTAAAAAATAGGGATGCTCAAATTTTTTAAAATATCGATGTTGGCATAATTTGATAGATCGAAATCTAATCATATAGGACGCAGCAATAAAAATAATGTTATTGTACTTGATTAAGGTACTTGGTGTTGACCGAGTCGACGATACAATAAAGTTAAACATCGATGAAAACGTCGATGTTAGCCGATAATAACGAAAAAATAAATTCGATGGGTAAATATCGAAATATCGAATATCGAATAAATGTACACGACAAGATAACTGAAAAGACCATATTTATCTAAATCTAAATATCTAAATTTATATTAATATAATATTTACCAAAATGACCAGGAATTCATTCAAGTGATGAATTCTAATGATGAATCAGATTGCTTAAATTAAAACGTGTTTCCTTTTAAGGATACTGCTATGATCTCCCGCTGACGGATGTATCGAAAATTTCTGAATCAGATCGTTCATCTGTTTATTAATGAGCGGTTTTTTATGTTAAAATCAATTAACTACCAATTTGCCATGGTGTAACAAAGGTTTTTTACCGATGGTCGCCTAAATGGTGAGTGACCAGTTTCGACTAATATTCCCACGAGGTTTTTAATAACTGATTTATTGTTAAATGTCGCCTCTATGACCATTAATGTATGTCTAAAAAAAACCTCCCTCCAACCCGATGGAAATATTCTCAAGTTCGTTTAAAGGAGTATGTATAAGGCAAGGAATACAAAACGTGACATATCGACTCATCGACTCATTCAAAGTCATATAGTTACTTTTGCGCTATTTCGTTTATGAATATGATTAACGTTGGTCATCATATTCGTTACCTCTTTTATCCTGTATATTTTTTTATCGTGTTTTAAGCTATGATTGATCCGAAAACAATTCTCAACTTCTAAAAAATTATGAAGTGTCAAAATAAAAATAATTTAAAGACGCCAGTAAGATACAATTAAGTTATAATTAAGTAAAGTATATTTTTTCGGCCAAGTCAATAATTGTCATCTCCGTCTCTACTGAAAGAAAAAAATCCACTTAGCCAAACGCCCTGGGCATAAAACCATCGCAACGACAGCCTTTCCGACAAAGAAATTACTAATTGACCAAATTCTTGGATTGGGAATCTTTTCCGCAAAAGACCTAATAGACATAGCGACACGCCGCGCCGGGTAATCGCTTCTTACGAATGTTACAGTACACTGACTTCTTGTGTCTCTTTTTTTCGTGGCGAAGGTAGAGATGCTCGCAGGTTTTTAGATAACAGGGCGACATGCGGTATTCAACAATTGATACTTCTATTGCGGCTGGATGTGGCCTCTAATACCCTGTTCATTTTCTCGGGGTGGCCGCAGACAGACCATTCCATCCGAGATATGAGTTTCAGTTCTACTCCCGTGCATTGCTCCATTTAGGCAAGCGACTTCAGAGTTTCAGAGTCCCGAGTGGTAAAAAGTTACGGTTTATTACGTGGGCGGACGGTGCAGGTATAATAGCGTTGCACATCGATCGCAATGCAATTTCAATTTACCATACAGTGTGCATCAGTTCCTTTATTACAATATTGCCTTTGGTGCTTATCAAATGTTGAAGTTCGTTCCGGCCTTATAGAGTAGAAATACCTAATATGCGTTCTAGTAGATATTTCTATCTACTTGAAAGGTCGATATATTATTATGAAAGTTCATCGTTAATTTACATTATCTAATTAAAATATTTAAGAATTCGCCGAGACACGTCTATTTTATTTAAGGAGGGAACATTTTTTACTGTCAAGGGGTCTTAATATGTTCACCCCTCTAACCCGTAACAGCGCCCTTTTAATGGTGCATACAGCAGTGCATCATTTTTGGAAATTGGTTGAGATTTTATAAAATTACGAAATTGAAAATTTAATTTTATGACAATAGAAAAGGAATTTTCTGCATAGAGCAATGATTTTCTGCAAAGGTATAATAAAAAGAAGTATATCAATATTTAAAACGAAAAAATTATTTATTAATTGTAATTTAAAAATTTTTAAAATGTTAAAAAAATAAAAAGTCTACACTGCTGACCAAAAGGTTGGAATAATTAAAAATTTTAAAGTAATTTTGGATGCTTCTGAATAATATGGAATATCAAAATACGGTTTTCAGAACGTTTTTGGAAATTTCATTAGTAATAAATGGCCTGAATATTATATTTATATCGTGTTCAAAAAAGGGGTGTATACGGGGTGTAAACTAAACCCCTACAAAAAAATGCCGAGAATTTAGGAAACCATCATAAGGAGATAACATTTTTATACCAGGGTAGCCTATGAACCAATTTGATCAAACAGATTTGGGCGTTTCTTGATGTCTTGCTTATTTTCGTATATACGGGGGTGTTATTAAAATTAGATTTTTTTTAAATGCATCCTTTGCTGTCTAAAAACAAAGTAAGTAAGTGAAACCTTAGACAAATATCTCGAAACGGTTTTTTATTTTTCTTATTATTTGTCTGAGGTTTATCTGCACAGATTTAAAATCTTAATATTATCGTTCATTTTAATTATACAGAGTTTTTCATGTAACTTATTTGAATTTACAGACTTTTTGTGACACATGCTTATTAAATGATTTCCCAGGCACCCTGTATAAGAAATGACAATTCTAGTTACTGAGACAGATAGACGCATGTAAGCTTACTTGAAAATAAAATCCATGGCTTACTTGGTTTTAAAACAGTAAGAGATGCATTTTCAACAAAAAGATCCTAATTTAAAAAAAACCCGGTGTATTCGAATATAAGCAAGATGTGAAAAACGGCCAATTTTGGTTTATGTGGGGGTTTAGTTTTCATCCCGTATATTCCTGTATTGAGCACGATAGAAAAATGTTATTGAGGCTATTTATTCCCATGAAATTTCCAGGAACGTCCTGAAAACCGTATTTTGATATTCCATATTATTCAATGCATCCAAAAATTATATTAAAATTTTGAATTATTCCAACCTATTGGCCAGCAGTGTAGTAAAAACAAAATTTCAGCGCACACTGGGGAACTTCTGCTTTAATTATTTTGAGTAGATCATTATGTAAATGCACTTAGAAGTCCTGCGTCATCCTATTACGTTCCATAATCTAATCAAGTGCAAATCGAGGATGATTAAAAATAAGAGAAACCGTCAAGATGATCTTTGCAACTTGGAATTGTGCCAACTAGGAATACCTTTCGTACGACACGTAAAAACATTACTCATGATGTTGTGGGTGAATAATCTGAGACATATTCCGGGTATGCGACATAAACAAATAAATACCTACTACTTTCAACACTTAAACCACAAAGGCGCAACCAACAGTAGCTCATTCGTTGTAAACAAAAAATGGTCATTAATGCGTGTTTCGTTAAAGACGTTGGCTTTCACTTCATTTACTTAAATGTAATGAGCTATTAATAACTTTTACTGCTGCAGTAACTGATATGGATCAAGGATGACCACTGCTTTATTTTTAAGGATAATTTTACTATAGCGACTTATATTTTTCATCCAATAATGATCCTCTGGTATGGGTACTGTTTTAAAAAGTTTTAAAAAAAACAATTTTAACGGGTAATCTTTATTATCATACAAAAGTACCATTATTTACATTTATTTTTTAGAGATTATTTCTTTTAAATGTTGGAGATAACTGCGGCGAACATGGTTCAAAGTTTAACTTCATCAATTTGATCATATCGAGCATATCGAGTGGTATATGGCCAATGACGCGAGTAATGTTGGCTTCCAATTCCTCCATCGTAGCCATATATATATATATATATATATATATATATATATATATATATATATATATATATATATATATATATATATATATACACACAAGGAATAATAATATACAAGAAAATTTAAAAAGATCATCGAAAACGTCATTTTATTATTATTTATCACACTAGCCATGTAAGAAACAAACTATTCTAGCCATAAAATAAATAGTGTGGACTATTTTGGTCCCCACAGCACTCTGCCCTCCTAACGGTCTCCCTAGTTGTTGGACACCTGGAGTAGACTTTTCTTTTGAGATAAGCCCATAAGAAAAATTCAGCGGTCTTGGGGATCTCGCAGGCCACTGGATTGTACCGTGAGTTCTTATCCACTGCTCTGCAAATCTATTTCCCTAAAAGATTGGAAGTGAACTTGCCGAAGGTCATTGATTGATTTTGTAAAAATCTCAAACAGCGTTCCCTGGTTAGTGTTCCATCAACAATTATTGAGTCAACTATTCTTGACCCTAAGATCCCAATCCATACATTAAATTCAAATCTGACCTGGAAATTTCCCTCTCTAAACAGGTGCTGATTTTCGCGATTCAAATAGCTATTTTGAGTATTTTGACGATGAAATAATCCCAAATTCGTAAATCGCGATTCATCAGAAAACAGTATTGTTTTTCATATAGATCATTCCCCATATTTAGCATATCCACTTGTTCATCTCGTGTATAAACTCGCGGCACATCCAAATAAAGATTAATGAAAATTCAAATAACAGCAAAAACACAAGCACTAGTTACTATCCCCGTGGATTTAACCCGTCAAAGTTACATCTTTAATTGTTTATTCCATGGCTAGTGTAATAAATAGTAATAAAATAACGTATTGTGCCGATTATTTATTGAAATTTCCTATTTTTATTATTTGCACGTTGCAGATTTATCAAGAGCGGACACATCAATGGATTCCATACAAAATGTATTATTTTATGGTGCCGCCGGTTTATCTTTGTGATATCTTTTGGCGAAATGGTCAAAATAGACAAAAAGTGATTTGATTAAATTTGAATGCGCGCCAAGACGCCATTTTCAGATTTTTTGTCGCTCTATTTTTTTTGGGCGTTGTACCAGGCCATTTGAACCAATTAGACCAATAATGGCACTGTAGATTCAAAAATGAAAATGGCTCTAAAAAATCAAGTGGGCTTAAAAAGTCCCACTTAAAAGAGGCCCAAAATAGTTCTATCGTACTCAGAATTTTCTTAGTATTCCAAAAATGCAATAATATACAGGGTGTTCCATTTAAAATTCCAAAGTTGAGGTCGAAAAAAAAACGGATAGGCCCAAATGAGTCTTTTTGGACGTACATTATTTACATTTCATTTGGATAGGTCAAAATTTCCATTGTGGAAATGGCGAGGATTTACCATGATCCGTGTAGTCACCCGGTATATTAAAACGAATAATTTAGAAGTTGTACATGTTTTTTCGTTCTTCTGGACTCTTCATGACTTAACCCCTTACAAGCTCAACTCAATTGACTCAACCTCAATTATGTTAGGCCTTTGCTATTATTATTATAATTATTATGTAATTTTCACTTCACTTCAAAAAATAGCACCTTCAAATTCTATTTGGGGGTGGTCCAATCTGAATTTTTTACCATTGGTAGTTCTTATATTGTTATTAAGATCCGTCAGACCGCGGGAGGGTGGGAGTTTGAGAAAGTTGTCGAGAAAAATGTTCTACAAAATCAGTTGAACCACGCTGAAAATTGTTAATTTTGCATATTTACTATGTATATTTTATAAAAATAATCGTCAGACGTCGGTATGCGGGTGGAATGGTCGTCACATTGGCTATGTCGTAAAATTCTGGACATAAAGTCATAGTATCCAGTCTGAGACTAATTGAGGGGATGATTTGTGGGGATTAGAGGATGATTGGGGCTTATATAACATGAAAATAATCGTCAGACGGCATTAAAATGGTGGAAAGTCTGTCAGTCGGGCCTCTGGAGTGTAGCGCATTGCTAAAAAGCATTGAGCACGGCACACCACTTGAGTGCCGTCTGATGATTATATTCATATTATATAAACTACTAACTATCACTTGAATTAATTTCAGACTGGATACTATGACTTTAATCAGATTTATTGAGTCATAAATATCAAAACGAAGCTTCCCACCCAAACTAACAGTTTAATAATTAAAATAATTTTTTAGTACAATTTTTTTTAATAATTTATATTAATTGATTATATTTATAACATATACATGTAAATATGAACAATTTTCAGAGTGGATCAAATGATTTTCTCAGCCTCCCACAAGTTCACCCCCCGCGGTCTCCGCGCAGTGACGGCAGTTACTTTATTAACAATATAGGAACTACCAATGGTAAAAAATTCTTGATCAAATGACATGTCAAAAAGTGACACTATCTCCCGTACTATTAAGAACTATACGAAGTAACACTGACGCAAGAAGCCCGGCATTCATTATCATATTTGATATGGATATTCTGAGACTACGTGTATATCACAAGCTGTGATATACAGGGTGTCTCAGAATATAAATTAAGTCATCAGTTAGAATTATTGATTTCTAACTCTAGAATAAAATTTTAAACAAAAAAAAATAGAAACAGAACATCCCTAATATATCATCCAGCATCTTTATATTGGGAACATTTTTTTTCAGAACTATATTGGATCTTACCTATATCAGCTTCAAATCCATTAATCTTCGATACGTCAGTAGACTAGATTATACTACTTTTCACAGCGAAAATTTGTTAGCGCACCCTGATCCTATTATACAGCCATTTGAATTTCTCCAGGGCAGATCGAATCTCTCCCAGAATCAAATTCAATATTTTCGGAACGAAAATAAAATGTAGCGTGTCACGTGACGTAACTCGCGTAAAATATGAACTTATAAATCACTTATACAACCTAGGAATAATATAGGAGACTTAAAGATAAAGCTACCAGTGGTGCAAGTAAATAATGGCGCAATTTCGTAAATCCATACCCAGGCTTAAATGCATGCATGTTCTACTCTAACTATAATCCCAGAATTGTCAAATGCACCGTGTGCGTACAGCGTATTGTGATTTAATTAACTGTAACAGAACTCAAGTATGAACTATTCACTTCATAAAACAGGGCCTGGTCGCAGAATGCAACAAATATGAATCGGATTGATTTATAGCAGTCGAGCGGAGAAAGGTCATTTAATCCGAAACGTTACCAAAGGCAAGTTGGACTAGTTCTACTACTAGGATTATATGATGTAAAAGGAACATAATGTTTGCAGTGATTTCCATTCCTATGTAATACTAGCTATACTAAAATAGAAGTTTCTATTTACAATCCATTACTTCATAATCGAACTTCTCATGACCCTACATAGCTAGACCCTCAGGATCGCGGTTAGATCCAACTATCCAGTCCAGCTGACTGTAAAGCCACATAATGCTAGCATTTATTTACGAGACTGGAATGGTCTGGTCCGATACCATCTGGTAACTTTTTAGTATATTTGTAACATATGTCCAAACTAGGCTTTCTAATAATTATTTATAAATAAATAAGTGGAGGGGATAGATAGAATTCAATTTTTTTGCCATGTTTGTCTAAATTGAAGTAATACCAACATATGCTCTCGCATAACATATGATCGCGTTTAAAAAATACAGTTTTTAGAGCCAGTTTTATAACGCCGTGTCTAGCAAGCTGTTCTCCTCACTACGAGAGAGTACGAGAGAGTGCGAATTATCGACTACGGAACTACGACGGAACTATCGATGCACATTGGAAAAGGATAACTACTTATAATTCAATTGAGATATGATTCGCGACGTGCAGTGCAGTGCAGTATCTTGACTTGATCCTTTGTTTGCGACTTGTGCCTTGCGACGTGCAACTACATGAATTTACATTTGATAATGATTGCGTGTTCGATTAATTGGGTAAGTAAAGTCATCTATGCAGAAAGGAGTTGATATTGTTATCATGAAGTCTAAATTCTTGGAGTTACGAAAAGTTATGAAACTATTGTTTATGTATATTTAAGGTTTCTTAAATATACAAAGAGGCTGGACAAAGAGGCTTGTCTGATATGCGAGAATAGACTCGATGATCAATCACTTGAACCAATAATTAAAAGCACTCGACCTACTGGCACTTGTTCTCTGTTAAATGCGGAACACAAAAGAGATGATCATAAAAACTTGCTTGAATTAATGAAACATACGTTTACATACTATCTGACATGCTTTAAAAACTACACCAGTTCCCAGAATGTACAGTGTCTATCAAGAGCTAATTTATTCGTCATCTCAGATTCTTTAGCTAGCAGTAGTGTTACCAAAGTAAAAGAAAGACGATAACTAAAAAGAAAGTATTAAATATTTGACATACGAAACATGTGTTTTATCTGCAGAAAGACGGGAGCTACGAAGAATAAAAACTTGTTCCAGTAAGTACTGGTACTGGCGAGAAAACCAGAGCAAAGGTTTTGGAAGCAGCCTCTTTGCGTCAAGAATGCGATATGACTGCATCGAGAAAACTGTATACTGATCTATTTGCGTTGGATGCGAAGCATAAGCAAAAGAAACATCAAATATACTTCTAAACTGCAGCAACTCAATCTGCAGAAATACATTCACAGGAAGACGTCAGCTTGGATATGAGTCTTGCAACTTGTGACTCCCCAACCTTCTTTTGAATATTCGAAGATATTCGAAAATGTTTGCATATTTTACATAAAGCTTCTGGAATTATACGAAAAGCACTAGAGTCGACTCAAAAAGTATCAAATGGAACCCACCTTACTCCAGACGCAATTACCATGAAAAATTGTGAAAAAGACATACCAAATGAGCTATTATACTTGTTCTCATGGATTTTAAATAAAGACGGTTTTGAAGCAGCTTCTCTTTCAAATAAAAATGATATTGTTGTGTTAGCTGCTTGCAATGCGTTGCTAACCAACTACACAAATACAAAAAAGTATTCCAATAATCATATAATATCACTGTGTTTAGGGCTTCTGATTTATTATACAACCCGTAAGTAAGAAGATCATCGAAATGTTGAACACCGAAACTTTTCTTACGAATATTGCAAATTCAAACATCTAGCGTTCTGATGAGACTTACGTACCATAAGGACTTTCGGAAATTACTAATAAAAATTAAATTCGGTCAAGTATTGACAATTTTGACATAAACGAAGATGGCAAAAATACTATAGCATACTATAGATGGCAAAAATACCACACATTCTATGGCTATGGTTGTTTTTCAGGAGAAAACGAATCGTGTACAGTTGGCAGAAGAATTAAAATATATTGAAACCCATGTGGATGACGAAAGCTGCCATACCAAATGAAATTAGGGGGATACTCAATATTTACTGTAAAGCTAAGACATGATCTACTGAGAAATATGACTTTTTTCAAAGATAATCTTAAATGCTCTGAACTGTGCAAATGTAAATAATGCAAAAATGGTGGTATGGAGCCCCAATGTAATTCAGAAGATTCACACTTTTAGTTTTGCACTATATATTGTTTTCTGTTATGTGTTATGTAAAACCTTTCATCAATTTTTGTTGCGTTTACCCATCGTCCTTGTTGTACAAATATTAATATATAATAAATAATATTTTCAGTTCTCAAATTTCCCCTTGACATAGTGTCCAGTGTTGAGAAACAAAAGGATATTTTAGTGTATATTTTCGGTTCAAATAATTACTGAATGGGAGGTTTCAATTATTTCTACCCCAAAAGCATTTACATTTTAAAAATAACCCGGCATGAGTTGGATAATACCTTGTCCAATGCGCGTCCGTAGTCGATAATTCGCTCTCTCTCGCACTCACAGTGAGGAGAACGGCTCGTTAGACACGGCGTTATAAAAATGCCTCTAACTTTATTTTTGATACGCGCCCATATATTATGCGAGTACATACGTTGGTACTGCTTCCATTCAGCCAAACATGGTAAAAGAACTTCTCAATTCTGCTGTTTTCCGCTCGAAAAAAAATAAATGCAACTAAAATTGAATTGCAACAAAAATTATATACTTACTCATTCCATACCCAAGAGTACATCAGTGGAACAAAAATTAGCAACGTACGTTACTTGACTATGGAGAAAAAAACATCAGTTCCGAGCCTCCTCCGCAGGCTCGTACGAAAATAGATATTTTTAAGATTGATTAAATCGCTCTTATTTTTTTCTGTACCACCCAAAATTTTCGTAAAAAGAGATTCTGATGCGTTGAACATTTTTGAACAAGATGGGTATGATCCCATATCTGTCTACTGCGAAAAAAATATCTCCTTAAATATGAGAGTTTCAGAGCTATATCCGCTCCACCATTAATATTCTCTAAATGTGGTGAATTTATTATTTTATCTGGAAGTATAAATATTCCAGTAAAGATAAGAAAACTATATCTTTCAAGTGATGTATCCTTTTTTGGCTTTCCACCAATTGGTTCCAAACAACACCAGATAACTATTGGCAGATGCAATGGTTCCTGGAGTGTTTCACATGGATTTTCATTACTCCATATTACGCAAACCTACGACGCGACGTGATGTAATCGTTTGTTGGCTACAATTCTTAAGTCAGCTGTATCTTATACGCGTCTAAATCAAGATATTTTATTAAAATGTTAAGTCGATGTCATATTCAGTTGGTGTGAATGTTTATTGCCCAAGACATTAAGATTTTGGATTGGAAAAAACTATAGTACATCTGTATGTTGATATAGTGGTATACAAGCGGTGATCGTCCTCTGCATCGTATGATCTTTTACATCTCATTATGAGAGTGGGATCTCCTTCACGTTGGTTGTGTTTTGGCTTAAGTTTTAAATCATTTAGAGAATATTGTTATTGTTTCTGTTTGTTCTATTGTTATCTTAGATTTGGTTTTAGATTTTTTGTTTCATTATTTGTTCCTTCTTCCTTTTCATAGGTATGTTTTTTATTTTGTTGTCCTTTTGCATGATTTATAATTCATTTATTGTTTATTTTAACGACTGCAGGTATCCTGATACTTATATCTACATCTTATACGTATATACATCTTTAGGGTCAGATGCATCTTTACTATCAGCCAGATTTAATATAAAGGGTATATCAGCAGAAAATGCGGAGGAAGATTTTAATGATATGATAAAACAGTTCATCGATTTTCAATATTTCTCCTGCTTTAATTTATTTGATAAGAAAGTGATGATGTTTTCATTACTTTAAGTAAATTTAAATGGATTTTAGTTAGAGTAAAATATACTTAGATGTAGTTGTACAAAGGCAAATCAGCAAAAGATCATTTGTGCAAACTTTAAACTTAAGAGATGAACGTTTAAAGCAACATGAAAAAGTTGAAAACTTCGGAATAAATGATCCGATGGCTGATGGCTTGACCTTCGACAAGAACCTACCCCTTAGAAGTTATGGAAACATGCATAAAAGCGCTATAATTTAGGACAAAGCACAGCGTAGCACAGGCTAACACTTTTTCGGATTATTTCATTTAAATAATATCCATTATTACATAATTTCAGTCCAGATAAAGGTACTATGACTGTGAGAATATGGCTATTATTGAAAATTCTCGGACGCGGAAACCCCAGGGTGTTAAAGTGCTACGCTGGTGGCGGTCATACACATAATGCACATGCTCTGTCATGCGTGGCGTATTTTCAAGAAGCAGCAGGGTCCTAATTGGGCTTACCTCGTGAATACTGCCGCTATAAACCACGCTAAGAGGCATATAAGTGAAGCCCTGGCTTTCGTGCATATGTATCCGGCTTTCAGGGGTTTGCAGATCGCGTAGTAACGCTCGAAGCTGATGGCCAGAATTGTGAGCACAGATGCATGGGCCACGGTGAGTTCCACGAAAGGCACTGCTTTACCTGAAAGAGAGAAATTCGGTCAGCATATTGAACTGTTCCTGATCGTTAGTTAAAATATAATTTGTACATTTTGAAAATAAGACAATTAGATATATAGGTACATAATATTACCACAATTAATTGTGGATGTTGGCTAGAAAAAAATTGTAAGCGGTCCTAATATACTATCATACTAATATTATATATGTTAAATTCAAAGTTTTCTCGCACATAGAGATCAACTAGTGGCTAAAGTATTTTGCTATGCACCATTATTAGTAGTATTAAGTGGAGCAAGGTGTAAAATGATGTTCAAGTTGAAATGTCTATAAAAGGCTACTCAGTTATAAGATGTCATTCCAAAAGCAGATGTGTTAAAAAAAATATATTAATCCTTTTATCACCACACACAAAACTTATCACTTTTTGGTTTCACTGGTACACTGGTTCACTTTATAATAAATGAAATTCTGGAGCGTGGCTGTTGCTTCTTTTCTTGTTTGATATTTTGATCTGGCCAACCAGATTGACTCATAATATTTAATCTATTTAATTTCACTTAAAACTATTGCACTTTGATTATCACATTATATAATTTTGAAATCTAAATACTATCATACAGTTAAATTCAATTTCTGTCGTGTAACTTCACTTTCACTTTGTGACGCGGTCATACATAAAATGTAGAGATTTTATGTTTTGCTTCCTAGCTAGAGTCTCGAAACCCTTACTTACTCGTATGCTTTTGCATTAATCCTTTAATTTATACACAGTTTATTAATGATTGATATTTTATAATTATTATTATGACTTGTCTATTGTAATTTCACTTTTTTTGATTGAAACAGATTTTTGTGGCGAGTAATTATTTAGCTCGCTTACTCTGTTCGTTGGTCATAGGCACGTGTTTGCTTGCACTTATACTATCGTCGGTTCGTTAGTTGCAGGCTACTGAATTTAATTTAAATTTAATTTGTTGTATTTATTGAATTTGATTGCCGATTTAAGTTCGGTATTTTCGTTTATATATATATATATATATATATATATATATATATATATATATATATATATATATATATATATATATATATATATATATATATATATATATATATATATATATATATATATATATATATAAAGGGTCCGCCAATAAGCGCGCTCGATCTTTAAAATGAAATAAAGCAAGTTGTGTGAGAGGTATAAATGAAATTTATTTTTTGTTTGAAAGAGTATTCGAAGGCATTATGTATGGAAAATAATATCGGTCAAATGTCCACCTCGGCTTCGCTGGGTGGCGCGCATACGAGAAGTCCAATTTTCAATGACTGGCGCACAAATCGGGCTGTATTTCATCGATGGCGTGGCGTATGTTGACTTTGAGAGCATCAGTGTTTTGTGGTTGGTTTGCGTAGACCTGTGATTTAAGTCTAGTGGGGTTAAATCGCACGATCTCGGTGGCCAGTTGATGTCGCCTCCGCGCGAGATAACCATTCCTCCGAAGCGCTCGTGCAGAAGATCCATTGTGGCGCGCGCTGTGTGGCTCGTAGCGCCGTCCTGCTGAAACCACATATCCTCGACATCCATATTGTCGATTTCATGCCAGAAAAAGTTCGTTATCATGGATCTGTATCGTTCGCCGTTTACCGTGATGGACACACCATCGTCGTTCTCGAAGAAATACGGCCCGATGATGCCTCCGGCCCAAAATCCACACCAAACAGATACCTTTGCTGGGTGCATTGCGACCTGGTGGACCTCCTGTGGATTGTTCTCGGCCCAATAACGGCAATTCTGCTTGTTGACATTCCCATTTAACCAAAAATGTGCCTCATCGCTGAAGATGATTTTGCGACCAAAATCGGGGTCGACTTCCAACTGCTCTAAAGCCCAATCAGCGAAGATACGGCGCTGTCTATGGTCGTTTATTTTGAGCTCTTGTGTCAGCTGGATCTTGTACGGATGCATGCCCAAATCCAGATGCAAGATTCGGCGAAGTGATGTTTCCGAAAGGCGGAGTTCCTGTGCGCGACGTGAAATTGACTGTCGCGGATTTTCACGCACACTATCGCGCACAGCGGCGACATTCTGGGCAGATCGGACGTTTCGACGAGGCGTCGTTGTTGGCTGATTGTTCACCGAACCGGTTGCCTCGAATTTGTTAATCAAACGACGGATAGTCGACTCAGCAGGACGATCAATTGCACCGTAAAATTGGCGGAGCGCGCGGAACGTTGCTCGAACCGATGAATGATTTTCGTAATAAGTTTTAACGATTTGCACATGTTGCTCGCGGCTGAATTGGTTCATGGTGATTTGTGAAGATACACTGAATAATAACAACTACGTTTGCCAACTCTACCACAAACAACATGGCCGCCATGAGCTGTCAATGATCGAGCGTCCCTATTGGCGGACCCTTTATATATATATATATATATATATATATATATATATATATATATATATATATATATATATATATATATATATATATATATATATATATATACACATATTGTCTGAATTAATATATTAAATCGAACTATTGGTTCCAGTTTGTTAATGTGTGAAATAGTTAATTGCTGCACTTCACCACTCGCCTAATGCTGCGCTACTCGCGCTACGCTACTTTGTTAGAAGAAAAACTTGAGGAGTTGTGTGAAGTGAGTATTTCATGTCAATTCAAAAATGTATTTTGATTGGTGATTTTACCATTAACTTTCTAGATATTAATAATTTTTATAGCAACAAAAATAATAGTTTAATTTAGTTACTAGTTAAAAGTACCTATGCAAGTTAAAGTATAGTTAAAAGTTTACTAGATGTTATCAAGCTAGCGCCACATTAATTGATTATGTGTTATCTAACTAAGATGGTATGATTTTTAACGTTGATGAACATTCTAAAATTACAGATCATTATATTATAAGTGTTAATTGGTCAGTTGATAAGATAAAAAATTTTAAAAAGTATAATTCACCCCTTACATATCTTAAGTTAAATGTGAAAGCATTTCATAACATTAATTTGTGTCTAATTTCTGCTGATTGGTTAACTATCTAATGTTGATGTCTAATGTTGATGAAATATATATGGTTATTGTAAATAAATGTATATTAGTACCAATATTGCGCCACGCTTGTAGATATAAACTGTAAAGTAATTAGTCTTCCTTGGTACGAAAACGAGGTCAAATTAGTTAAATTAATTAAATTAGCGTAAGTGAGAGAACGATGAAGCATATGAAAAATATAGTGAAAGTGTGGGAATTTATTGAAATTCGTTTTGGAATAATTACAAAATGAAACGAAATAGTGTAGTAAATTTGATTAAAATAAAAACTTATTATAACTATTAATATTATTATTATTATCAGATACGTGGACGTTTGTAGTCAAAAAAATGCACGAGCAATATCATTCGTGTGCTATATAACGTTTACCCATTTAAATATCCCGATTAAAACGATTCTTGCCAACAATAACAACTTCTGCTTTAATTACGACTGCTTCTGTTAAGGAAACATATTACAAGAGTATCCTTGCACCCAAAATTGTTTAATTTCTGATGCCCACACGGCTATGCATGCAATCTGAGGACGACACTATACTGTCTAAAATCTTGTAACAAAATGCAAACTGGACGTGTATAGGCCACCAAACAGGCGAATCTTATCCATCCTGCTAATTATTACTTCTAAAATAGTACGCCCGGTCCCATAAATAACACTAGAATTGGAGACTTGAACTTTGCAAGAGGAGACTGGATGTGATAAATAGATTATTATGTGTGAAATTAAATGCCTACGCGATTTAATTAAATTTAGGAAGAATTTAAGGAGATTCGGGGTTAACATGCTGATAAAGTCTCGTAGGATTAGAGTTATACGCATAGGAAAATATATTAAATACTACATAAATCGTACGAATGCAGGAAGAATATTACATTATTATTATTATTATTATTATTATTACATTATTTTGAAACCATTTTAGTATTTTATATATCTTCTAAAAGTTGTATAATATGAAGTTTTTCTATAAGGAGGGAGTTGTTATAAAATATTAGAGCCTAGTATATAGCAGCAATATATACTTTGTTATTAATAAGTTCTGCTTTCGCCGAATTTTATTTTATACTCATTATTTTTAATAAAATTTAAATAAACATATCCATAGTTGATAGATTATGGGAATGGCTTATGAATACCCTTCTTCAGTCATAGTTAGTAGATATACAGTATACAATATTACAGCATAGTATATGTAGGTATATGTATGTATATGTTCCAATGAAACACAAAATTAAAAAAACACAAAATATTTCAAGGGCCACGCGCTTACGACGTGGTCGTCGTACACAAATTATACGATCTTCCCTGCCGACCGAACACCGGCAAACGTTATGTATGGTTTGATCACAGTCAATGAATAATATTCTTAATTCACAATAATTAGTTTCTTAAAAAAATATATTTTTTTTACTACAATATGACATGAACAAAGACGTATGAACAACTGAACAAACTGCAAAGCAAGACATTGGGTTTTAAGGTTTTCTTATCTTATGCTGACTACGGTATTCCAAGTAATATAATGCGCCCCTCATAGTTTGAAAATTAAGGAAAAACATCGTTTGTATTATCTTGATATTCACCTATGTGGTCGGCATAGGTTTAGAAAACCATAAAAATAAATGGTGAAGCGAATATTAAAACTATTATTACAATAATTAAAATGTCAAAAATATTAAAAACGAGTCTCGATGTCTTTATGTAAGGGTTCAATTTTAAATTATCTAGATTCACTTTGGATCATCTCTGTTCATCTAACTGGATTTCTTCTGGGATCTGGATCTTCCGCGCAGCTGCGTCTGGGTTGCCATTCTGGAGTGGTTAGCAAGTGAAATGGTGCTCCTTGATTTCTCGTTCGAGTATTTTATGCCTTGGTTCGATAGTACAGTGCTCGGGAGTTTGTACTAGTCTGGGGATTGACACTCCCGTAAATCCCTTAGGTTGGCATTCTTGGATTTTCCTGACCGTTTGTATTGGCAGGATAATTAGGTACGCATCACTGTTGGGTTCGATCAACGTTGTTTGGAGATCGATGGATGTTACACCCAGAAACCCAGGTATTTTCTAATAATATTTGAAGTATAGGTACAGTCTATTATCCATTCTTCGTCAAATATTGCGTAACCCATATGGGTGATAATATTTACCAATAATATGGCGGCAACTGTCTTCTTGATAGTTATGTGTAGACGAATTTTATGGTATTATTATTAACTAGAATAAGAAATAAGTGAAATACAAGATTGAAAACATATTTCTCAACTATGGGAAAGTGTATTAAGATCAGTATGTTATCATTGTGATATTTTAATTCTGTATATACTTAAATATCCATAATAGTATTCCTGTTTAATATTAAAGTCTATTATTTGATTTTTATATTTTATATTTTTTATTATATTGCGGAAATTAGTTCCGTCAATTCGTTAAGTGGTAAAATGGTATTAGTTAAGTTTTGGATATCTTTAAAAATGTATCACGGTACTAAACCGAAGTTTCCTAAGACGATCTCAATCGGATTTGAAAAAGGAATGGAATGAAATTATTTCACTCACTTTTGGCTCGGGTCGGATTCAGGTCTCAATCTACCTACTCCTGAACTTGTGTTAACCTTGTTACTAGGGTGTTGTGAGAATAATTGCGGAAATAAAGGATGATTTCAAAAAATCTTACTCTTGTTGTAGTGGAATTCAACACTTCGATCCTCCAATGGTAAAGTTGCCACACTTCTTCTCACGGATGGATTTGGAACTGTAGCTTCTAGATACCAAGTAAATCATTAAAACGAACACTGATCAATTGATTGATTAATTGATCTTGGTATCCTACCGACTGCGCCAATAATATTCTCAATTCACAAAAATTATTTTAGTAAAAAAAAACTTTAAAATTTAATATTTATTTTTTTACTACGATATCTCATGAACAGACGTATGAACTTTTATAAGGTCACTTTTATAAGGTTTTCTTATATTATGATGACTACAGTATTCCAATGATTATAATGAATTCTGGCGCGTTTTGGCCCAATTGCATTTTACCGTGGTTTAGGTCTTGTATTACAAATGATGTTCAGGTATAACATTTTTTTTTGTGAAGTACGTTTTATTATAACGTTACTCAGTGTTTTTTAGTTTAATTTTTATATTTAAAATATATGCGTTTCCTGGGAGAAACAACATTTCGAACAAAAAAATGTCTCAAAGTAAATATTACCATAATTTTTACGACAATAAAAATAGTTGTTTTATTGCTACTATATACGTACCGTACCTACTGTTTGTGACAATGAAATATGAGACATAAAAAAATTTCAAAGGATACCCATAATTGCCGCAATGGGAGACCGGGATCGGGGCAGTATAACTTTTCTTACAGCAAGCTAAAATCGTCACTATTAAGGCGCTTTCATTCAACAAGTTATTATGTTTTCATATAATACTAATAACTAATCAATTTTAACATAAAACCCATCAAAATAATACACTAAATTAAAGAATAACTGTGTTAATTCTATTTCAAGAATTATTGTTGACCCCACTTTACCACAAATCGTTCGATGGTATTAGGCAATTTAGTCATCCATATGAATGCCAATGATGCCGATGTGACACTGCCGAGGAACGTGTAACATGGATGCGTAATATTTGAATGGGAAACATTGTTATTCTGCATCACATTCACCATCCAATTGTTTTATGATATGACGAAAGGTATATAGTGTGATAAATATTTTGTTATAATACATGATAATGTCATAATGTGATGGGCGATGTATATAAAATCATTTGCTTTTCCCTAAATTCCTGGAAATCAGTTATACTTGACAACGCTCTTAAAAATGCGGTAGCAGGTGTGAAAGGATCGATATAATGAGGGTTTTTGGCTCGGGTTTTTATGTCTCATATTTTGATGTTACAAACTATACATGAACCTAATGTTTCATGTTGATAGCTTTTTAGGAAACTATTGAAACACTAATAATTTTAATTTTGTTTTTATTATGATAAATTAACTACACACTTTTGGCCAATAGGTTGGAATAATTCAAAATTTGAATGTAATTTTGGATGCATATATCTTCTGAATAATATGGAATATCAAAACACGGTTTACAAGGCATTTTTGGAAATTTCATTGGTAATAAATGGCATGAATAACATGTTTCTATCGTGCTCAAAAAAGGAATATACCGGTTGAAATTCCACCAGTTGATTAGTTACTACCCCAGGTTTTTTAAATGTTTTATATTTATATAGAGATTCACCGTGTAATTACAACGAAATTGTATTTATGACAATACTGCTCCGATCAAGAAAAATCAAAAACCACCGTTTGGAGATATTTGTTCCCTCTACAGATTTAAATTATCGTGCATTTTAATTATATATGGGTTTTGCACACAACTTATTTAAATTTACACACTTTTTGTGACACATGCTTATTAAATGTTTTCCCAGGGACACTGTATAACGAATAACAATTTTAGCGACTGAGATAGTTAGAGGCATTCAAGGTTACTTGAAAATAAAAAAAATCCATTACTTAATTTGTTTTTAAACATTACGAGATACATTTTTAAAAAAACGTCCTAATTTCCATAAAATGCCCGTATATTTGAAAATAAGCGAGATATCAAAAAACGGCCAAACCTGTTTTTTTAGAATTGGTCCATAGGCTACTCTGGTATAAAAATTTTCTCGAATTTGGTTTTAATAAATTCTCGGTAAGAATGAAATTTTGATTTTTGTAGGGGTTTAGTTTACACCCCTTATATTCCTTTTTTGAGAACGACAGAAACATGATATTCAGACCATTTACTACGGGAATGGAATTTCCAAAAACACCTGAAAGCCGTATTTTGATATTCCATATTATTCAGAAGTACCAAAATTATATTAAAATTTCGAATTATTCCAACCTATTGACCAGCATGAGTGTGATGCGTTTTCAAAAAAATCCTAATTTCAATAAAACCTTCGTATATTCGAAAATAAGCGAGATATCAAAAAACGGCCAAATTTGTTTTTTTCGAATTGATCCATAGGTTACCCTGGTATAAAAGTTTATCTTGATTTTGGTTCTCCTAAATTATCGGTAAGAATGAAATTTTATGTTTTGTAGGGGTTTAGTTTACACCCCGTGTATTCCTTTTTTGATCACGATAGAAACATAATTTTCAAAAGATATATGCATCTTAAATTACATTAAAATTTAAAAAATATATTCCAACTAATTTATTTTGTTGAAATTAAAAAAAAATACACATAAAATTACAAGTATTTCATTATATTAGTTTCCTGAAAAAATATTTATTGTAGAAAATAACCAATTTTACCCCAAAATTGTAACATGTATATTTAATTAATTTAATTGTAACATATATATTTAATTAATTAACACTCCAGCAAAAAACTATTTGAAATTTGACATGTTGCTAATTGGCTAGTTGCTAAAGTGTTTTGGCTTCCCTATAAAATAGTCATAAGCAGATGATAGTTGTCTATGGCTACAAGGTTAGATTCACTACACTTGAACTCTCAAGGGAAAAGCGACTAGGAGGTATCTTAGTGAGCTTATACTACGTCTTGTAACACAGGTAGGCATACTAATTGATTAAGATATTGGCATATATGGAGTGCTTTATAGAGACCAAGTCACGAACGTATCATACATTTTAAAATCGGAGAGCGTGCATCTTGTTCTCACAAATAATAGTAGTAGACGTAGAATGTCAGAATGTCAGTGCATACTTTCAATGTAGATGCTTATCTTGATGATACTGCAGTTTTACTGGCTGGCTTACAACTGCTTCTCCATGCATGACAGTTTAATAGTCAAATGTAATATTATAGCTCGTGTGGTTTAATAACGTGCGGGATATTATCTACATAGTTAATTTTCCTTAGCAAATTACATCCAATTCCACTCATGAATAAAAATCCCATTAGCGAATACAAAAATTGTTGTCTGCTATCTGATAAATAGGGAGGAAGATAAATGCAACTGGATTCTGGAATAAAATTCACAGATCTTGCATATTTCGCAAGTATCTTATGCGCATTGAAAATACCAGATGCAACTAAAGGGTCCGCCAATAAGCGCGCTCGATCTTTAAAATGAAATAAAGCAAGTTGTGTGAGAGGTATAAATGAAATTTATTTTTTGTTTGAAAGAGTATTCGAAGGCATTATGTATGGAAAATAATATCGGTCAAATGTCTACCTCGGCTTCGCTGGGTGGCGCGCATACGAGAAGTCCAATTTTCAATGACTCTGGCGCACAAATCGGGCTGTATTTCATCGATGGCGTGGCGTATGTTGACTTTGAGGGCATCAGTGTCTTGTGGTTGGTTTGCGTAGACCTGTGATTTAAGAAAACCCCACAAGAAATAGTCTAGTGGGGTTAAATCGCACGATCTCGGTGGCCAGTTGATGTCGCCTCCGCGCGAGATAACCATTCCTCCGAAGCGCTCGTGCAGAAGATCCATTGTGGCGCGCGCTGTGTGGCTCGTAGCGCCGTCCTGCTGAAACCACATATCCTCGACATCCATATTGTCGATTTCATGCCAGAAAAAGTTCGTTATCATGGATCTGTATCGTTCGCCGTTTACCGTGATGGACACACCATCGTCGTTCTCGAAGAAATACGGCCCGATGATGCCTCCGGCCCAAAATCCACACCAAACAGTTACCTTTGCTGGGTGCATTGCGACCTGGTGGACCTCCTGTGGATTGTTCTCGGCCCAATAACGGCAATTCTGCTTGTTGACATTCCCATTTAACCAAAAATGTGCCTCATCGCTGAAGATGATTTTGCGACCAAAATCGGGGTCGACTTCCAACTGCTCTAAAGCCCAATCAGCGAAGATACGGCGCTGTCTATGGTCGTTTATTTTGAGCTCTTGTGTCAGCTGGATCTTGTACGGATGCATGCCCAAATCCAGATGCAAGAATCGGCGAAGTGATGTTTCCGAAAGGCGGAGTTCCTGTGCGCGACGTGAAATTGACTGTCGCGGATTTTCACGCACACTATCGCGCACAGCGGCGACATTCTGGGCAGATCGGACGTTTCGACGACGCGTCGGTGTTGGCTGATTGTTCACCGAACCGGTTGCCTCGAATTTGTTAATCAAACGACGGATAGTCGACTCAGCAGGACGATCAATTGCACCGTAAAATTGGCGGAGCGCGCGGAACGTTGCTCGAACCGATGAATGATTTTCGTAATAAGTTTTAACGATTTGCACATGTTGCTCGCGGCTGAATTGGTTCATGGTGATTTGTGAAGATACACTGAATAATAACAACTACGTTTGCCAACTCTACCACAAACAACATGGCCGCCATGAGCTGTCAAAGATCGAGCGTCCCTATTGGCGGACCCTTTATAATGCTTTTGGAGTCCAATTTTAATTACTTTTGGCTAGGATCATAAGTATTTTCAGCATTTGCATTTAGTACCATTAGCGATTAGTGATAAAATAAAAAAATTAAAACTTTTATCAAATGTAATATTACCAGACGTCATTATAATAATTTTGAGATAATGTGAATATTCAACTCATATGCTTTTATGTCGCTATCGCGCGTAATTTAATTTTACGATTGTCATATGAAATGTAGAGTGAAATAGATAAATATATATAGTTTTTCTATTTATAATTCTGTTTTTTTTACTATAGTTTTCAATTGCGATTAACTCGAAAAATATTGATCTATCGAAAAAAAAACTATAGACCATTTTTTACTTAAAATTTGCCTATCTATTTCCGGTTATTGAGAAGGGGTGGTATCCACCCTCGTAGTAAAAACACACATCGGCGCTGTCACTTTTGCTCCTTGATCCATCCGGTAACTACATACTAAATTTCACGTCAAGGTTAAGGTTCAAAGAATTCGGAGCGGAAAGTCTTCAACAACAAACTGGACTAAACATCAGTGAAACGAATAAAAATTGTGACTACATTGTCCAACATGAGCCATCAACTATAACCGATATCGTAAATGTGGCCAGATTGGAGCAGAAATATTATCTACAGCAGATGAAGCTTTAATAGCCTTACTTCTTGAAAAATCAAGTCAAGAGTTTAATTGTTGGAAGCTTCGATGGTGGTAAATACTAATATACGAGACGATCTTACTGGCTTATTATAATGGAATGGTTTTATTTTATTATTTGTGATATTTGCAATCGGTATTAGCTATTTATGTAACCAGTTCGGAAAAGTACTATTTTGTGTAACGAACAGATTTCTGAGAAACGAGCGCTAGCGAGTTGCGCAAAAGGATGCGAGTTACACAAAATAGTGTTTCCCAACGTGTTCCATACAAGATTTTTTTCTAATTTTCATCAATTTTATATTTTATGAGATGAAAACTATGAATTTTATACGTTTAGAAATAATAAGGGTGTGACAGCTCGTCACTTTTATAGCTTTTCAGGTCTAAATAACCTACTATGTAATGAACTTTACACAACCAGTTGCGTAATATTTTACTTTTCATAACTGGTTGTAAAAAGTAAGACGTTTCCTAACGACAAAGGGGTTTGCAAAGTCTTACTTTACATGTCAAAATTAGAAAAAAATATGTAAATTTATAGGCCAAAAATATCAGAGAACTTCACTTAGAGAACTCTTCTGGTGAAGAAAAACATCAACATAATTTTCACCACAAGTTAATTATATTTAAACAAAATAAGAGTGTTGAGCTCGAAGCTAAGAAAGCCTTCAAAAGAAATTGTAATCTAGTTTATTACGTAGGCCCTGGATGATTTATATTTGATAACAAAAGTTGCACTTATATTTGGGATCTACGACGTTTGTCGTAGAGAAGAACTAGCCAATATTTCGATCAATGGTATAGAAGTTCTGTTATCGTTATTACCATTCCGGAAAACAAAACAAACGAGAAGCGAGCCTTTACCGTTGTAATACAGATTCGGTCTCGCCAATAATATAGACAATGTGCCGCCTTATGGAGGGCAAAAAATGTTGAACGTTGTCTTATCTTTAGTATTATAAAAATAAAGAATTAACCAAACGGCCTGTGGAAAAAAATACTTTTGGGGCTATATCAAAAATGATTGCCAAATACCTCTAATTACCAAATTCTGATGGATATGCAGGGCATACCTTTAGAAGGACGTCATCGACTTTGTTAGCAGGTAGCTTGGCAGATATTACAAGTTTAAAGAGACATGATAGATGGAAGAGCAGCTGAAGGAAATGTGGAGGATCGAATTCAATTCAATATTAAAATTTATCAATCTTTACTTGCTTCAAATGAACCAGTTGCCGTCGCTAGTGCTTGTAAATCAAATGAAATAGCCAATAAACGGCATAATTACCTAAATTTGGCTGTAGGAAATGTCAGTGGCAATTTTTCATGGAATTACTTTTCAAATTATTTCTAATTGTATCTCTAATATCTAATATCAATAATTAATTACCACAATCAGGCAAAGCGTATGGTAATATTTTTTCTCGAAAGCTGTCAAAAAATACTCCAAAAGCTCTTAAAAATAATCCTGAGCTTTTAAGAGCTTTTGAAGTAGGTAATTTATGAGAGCTTTTAGAGTTATTTTAAGAGGTTTTTGATAACATTCCTGCAACAACAATTTCACATGGGTTGCTCCATAAAATAAACTACTCACGCTACTCAACAACAGCCAAATCTTCTTAGAGTCGTTTACTTTTCGGTATTCGCAATTATACTTTATTTTATTTTTAAGAAAATCCCCGCCGTCTTTTGCCGAAACAACTCTCGTTAAAGTGCCGCGAAAATAAGTATTTAAAAGCAAGCAAAAAAAATATCCGGCTAAATCTGAGCTCTTATGGTATTACTCCTGATAATATTTCTGTACGGAATAAATGACCTAATATCCTCAACTTGGCTTAGTTTCTGTGTGATATTTCTTATGTGCTCCACTGTAATTTGAATAATCGTGTCTGCTACGTAACTTTATAAACAAAACGTGACTCACTTAAAATTCTCAATTGGTCCTACTGCCGCCTCAAAATCCCTACGAGTTATATTTAGCCCCATTTAATATAATCGAAATTTGATGGGCAAACAATGCAAACCAGTGGGTCGGATGTGATACGATGGCACAATATCCGATCTGTTCTCCATGAATCTTCCTTACTGTCGTCTGTCATTTTATGCGAAATTCTCAATAGGTTTTCAATTTTCCAATTCCTTAGTTATCGCAATATATATAGACGCATGTTCTATACATGCATTTCCAGGAATTCGTCGATGAAAACTCTCATGACGCCAATAACGCTTTGTGATGTTTTATTAATATAATATCTTAAAAACCCAACCTGGTTTTTCGCTCTTCTCACCAACCGCCATGCCCTCTCTCCCATAAATACCCGTGGTCTTTCACTTTTTGGGAGGTTTAGACAGGGTATTCCTTGCTCGCACTCTGCTATTGTGCGTTAAATCGTTCTACGTGAAATATTTTCGTTCTCCAAGATTAGGAATATTTCAGCATTGTGCACCCGCCCATCCAAGTTATAGATACTTTTTCGGAGTTCTAATTGATACGACATTGTAAAGCAATAAATTCGAAAAAACTAACTGTCATTTTAAAGTCAACAAAGTTGACAATGTTTTATTTCCAAAGTCAACTCGATATTATTTAAAATTTTATTTTATTGTCATTTCGTTTTGTGCCAAAATTTTTAGGACGTACGTTACTTTTATCTGAATTTTTGAATTTTGTGCGTTTTTATCCAAAAACATATTTTTCTTCAAATAAATGTTCAATTGTTAGAAAATACTTAAAACATATTGTTTTCTTTGTGTTTAAGATATAATAATAACACATCACAAATCGTATAAATTTTAAGTTTGTTTAAAATATTCACCTGCTGTAGTTTTCGTGCCGGTGAGTAATGTGAGTATACAGGGTGTTCCATTTTTATTCTAGAAAAATTCAGGAAAAGTTAGATCCGATAAAATTAAAGGGACTTTGCTATATTATAAACTTATTCCGAAAACTGAACCCTTTCCGAAATACAGGGTGTTGAAGTTGAATTTTTTAAATTTTTTTTGTTAATGTCTCTTAGAGGTATAAACCAATTGTTCTCAAATTTTGTGTGGTGAATTCCACGGTACACTAGTACTAATACACAAAACAGTTGTCTCAGCTCGACAGAAAGCGCCAGTGGCGTGCATTTCACACTTGCCGATACTTTTCATAAAAAATATGTGTTACGCCACTGACTGATTTTAAAAATAATAAGTAATTTCAATTATCCATACGTTGTTCTGCCAAAAAATATTATTACCAATTGAATATTATCTGTAATTCCCTGACAATGATCGTTTTTTTAAACTGGAAAAAATTTAAAAAAATAAAATTCTTCTAGTGATTTAAAAACAATAATTATTATAAAAGTAATGTACGTTCACATTTCATAAACTAAACAGAAACTGTATCATTAATGTATCAAGGAATATTTAAATGGTCGTTATTAATATTGCAGGCCATTGGCTGCAATACAGGCCTCACATCTTTTTCTAATTGCCTGTTTATTTTTTGCATGACGAACCTATTTTGATTTAATTCGTCTTTAATGCGACTTTAATTCGTTGTAGCCGTTGTTAATATCAGGCGAACGAGCTGGCCAAGGACCAGGGACTCCGCGACCAGTCCATTTGTTAGGATAATGCTCATTAAGCTAACCTACTACTGCCCTTCGTGAGTGTGCGGGTGCTCCATCCAACTGAAACCATTTTGAAATGATGACGGCCTACTAGCGTGTGGGTTTTCATGTTGCCACAAGTATAAATTGCGATGGTTGATGGTTCACAGAGCTGTCCATGGTCTGTCCACAGAACCTTGGATACAAAATCAACATCATTTTCAATTTGATTTTTTTTTCGATTTCACTTTTTTGGAAAAATTGCCATTTATTGGTAGGCTGTATCTATTATACTATATAGGCTTATACTATGTAGGAAGGCTGTATCTATTGGTAACTATTATACCTACAGAGCTGGTTCTGCTTATTTAATCTGCTTTATAAACGTAATAACATATTTTATGAACAAACGCATAGTTTAGAAGATATAGTGAAAAAAACGAAAAAACATTTCGCGGTTTTTCGAGTGCTACGAAGTACAGATCTTTCGAAGCTGAAAACTTGGATATACACTACTGGTGGTGGGCCTAACAACATATTAAAAAATCAGAACTAGCCGTTAGTTTGCGATTTTGGCGATTTCTACTGTACTATTTGACTGGCCTATTAGTTTATTAAATTTTAATGTGCATGAGTCTTGAAGTATTGATGTGTTTGTTGTTACTAAATAACAAAAATAATTTTAAATGTTTTAGTTTCTTTTCAATTTTAAAAAAATTATCATTGTCTGATCAACATCACAGATAATATTCATTTAGCCAGGAATGTGCTTTACCATTTTTTAGATAAGGAATACTGAAGCTAAATTTAAAAAAATCTGAGCGTTTCAGTTGTTACTTACGACAGTTCTGCTAAAATTAATATCTAATTTTATAAAAGATCTGATTAATGATGATTTTATAAAATTTTGGTTACTCCCTGGTGCCTATTATGGAGAAAGCGTAAGAACTCTTTTTGGTAGAACAATGGACGGACAATTGAAATTACCTATTATTTTGAAGATCAGTCAGTGGAGTAACACATACTTTTTATAAAAGGTATCGGTAAGTGCGAAAGGCACGCCACTGGCTCTTCTGCTGTCGATCTGCGATTTTGTATATTAGTACTAGTGCACCGTTGCATTCACCGCACAAAATTTGAGAACTATTGGTATATAACGAGAGAAGGCTAAGAGATATTACCAAAAAATGAAAAACCATCAACTTCAAAACCCTGTATTTCGGAAAGGGTTTAGATTTCGAAATAAGTTTATATAGACCCTTTAATTTTATCGGAACTACCCTTTCTTAAATTTTTTCAGAATCAAAATGGGACACCCTGTATGATGATCTCTAGGTTAATGCTACGCCAAAACAAAACTCTTCATGATGAGACGCCTTACGAAGGCATAGCTGGAGGAAATGGATCATGTACTAGGTACATATTCTTTCATTAAGAGTTCATCATTTACCAATCGATCAACAACTTTCCAACGTATAACAAGTCAAGGAGGTTGAAGTTCAACGCCGCCCACACTTCGCCATGATATCCGTAAGACTTACATTGTGCTCTAAAAGATATTTCGCATATCCTGAGACATCGGTTGCCTACACAACTACAATACATGTGCACATTTTGCAAATACAAGTGATTTGAAAGCACATGTTACGAGCGAAGATGTTTTAAAAATTTCCAGTTTGGCCTTGTTTTCCTTCCGCAGATGCCGAGGATTCCAGGGGAAATAAGCGACGCTGTAACGATGTACATGTTTCATTTATTCCAGGCAGATGACTTTGTAACGCCTCCATTTCGCAGGAAGGTTAAATAAATGACTGTTACGCCTACATATTCTGTATGGAACAAGGCCCTAAATTAACTAGCATTTTAACAATCACGATGGTATGTCACCCCTACACGAAACTTTAGTTATAAAAACATTAATTATATTGAATATTACAGTGAAACAAAACAAAACTGAAATTAAGGTAGTGGAATTGTTATATTAATGTAAGCGATAAGTTGTAATACCTATAGTGGAGTGGATCTGAAGAGAAATATAGGTCGAAAAGAGACAGCTCAAATCTAAACCTGTTTTTCCCTATATCAAATCGAGCCCTTCCATCATTTTGGCATGGTTTGTGCAGACGGGGTCAATGGGGGGAGGGGGTAACGATCAATTAAAAGCATCAACTTCGGCCGAGCTCAAAATTAAGGGGCAACATTTTTATTTTCATTTTCCATTTTTCATATTATATAATATTATATATTTACATATACATATACTACATAATTTTTTTAATAGTTTATTTGACCAAGATTACACACAATTTTTGACAAGGCTTAAAATATTCAAATTAATTGCTTAAAAAAAATATAAATACATATGTCACAGTCCAAATGTAAAAAACACAACAACAACAATTCAAACATTAGAAAACAAGTGGTGTATAACAAAAATGTATTTAAAACAGGAAAAGATGAAGTAAGGTCCATTACCCAAACCATGATTCATAACATCAAGCAAGTAGCACAAAATATGTAAAAAAATGATGATAATACAACATTTATGTATTAGTAACATTTATGGGAGTGGGTAGTTGGCGTGTTGGTAAACCAAAGAGTTATAACGTTACAGACTTCATGAAGAGTTACAACAGACTTGATTTACTATATCTAATAACCGGCGAAAGTATTTCTGACGAAATGGATGCCAATGCATCATCATAAACCACACGAGCCGATTTGAAGAAATTTGACAGCCGCCTGCCACAGCCGCCACAGATATAGAGAGATAGAAGTAAAATACACAGCATTTTTTACTGGAGATTGTTAAAAATCTAGCAAAATTGCAAATGTTTCAAAAAGATATAACTTCCAACCAATATAATCTTAGTAACAAACAAACAAACAAACGGGAATTTAATTATACGTAATATGGCGTAAGAAATGTTCCGCTTAAACTAAAAAAGTTATGGCGGTCTGCCATAAAACAAACAAAAAAACACTTCGTATTTTATTTTTAAATTTTAATTGTAGAAGGTACTTCAGGTCCTGCTGTTTACGTTTCAAAAATAAGTATGGAACTCGTTTTGAAAAAAAGTTATAAATATTCTTACAAACTCATGCAAATGTGAAATTTTTATAAAATGTCATATCTCAGAAACGTTTTTGCTTTTGGTATAGGGTACGTGACATATTTTTGGTTAACCTTTACATCAACTTTTTGAAAATTCAATAATACATAATAATTTATTTAAAATAACAAAGTTGGCACCAACTTCCGTTATAACCGGAAGTACCAAATGGTTAAAATTTCAATGGGACCACCCCCCGATGATACCCTATAGTATCCATCAAATGTAATCCAATTTTCTGAAGCTGCTAAAGAGTAATGGATAAACATACTTAAAAAAATACACGAATCGAATTCAAAAGCTCCTCCTTTATTGAAAACGATTAAAAACAAACAAAGCTAACACAACGCCTTTTATTTTTTTTAGATAGGTCAGTATTCAGAGAAAAAGAAAAATGTTTCCTCTTGATTTTGAGCCCGACCAGAGTCTCCCCCTCTCCGTTCTCCTACTGCATAGAAACAATTTTAAAGTCCCCTAGTTCCCCTCCTAATCATCCGATTTTGATCTATTTGGGCTATAATTAAAGATCGAAAAAATAGCTGTTAATTGGTAAAAAATATATTTTTCCCAACCTTCCCTCATACCGGAAACACCGTTTGAAACACAAATAATTTTTTTTGTACGCTATGCGTGTGCTTGCAACAAAAAAATCGCTATTTCCATCGTATAGCGTATGAAGAAACGAATAGAAATCTTTTTGAATATTTAAGATCGGTCAATATTCAAAGAAGTAATAAACGTTGAAAAAAACGTTTTTCCCCTCTCCCCCCTCTCCTAATTATCCCACCACCCCCAGATTACGGCCACATAATTCCTTCATAATAGCTCTTCCACGAAAAAAACTTTCACCGTATTATATTTGAGCAAATATAACACTTATTATGATTAATAATAGGTTAGTCAATTTTAATCGGTTTTAACTCGGGCTATTACCGATGATAATCATAACACTAGTTATATTATCCCCGATAATACACGATTATACGTAGAGTAGCTGTACCAATAAGAAATTAGAATTCATAAAACATAAAAATAAAACCGACAGGTTATTTCTGGATGGTGAATCGAAACTGGAAAAACCCAAAAACCCTTGGCTGGTACAAAAATATCCTAAAAAAAACACTGCAACACCAACAGTGATGTCGGAATGTCAAGCACTTCGACAACCAGTAATATTGACGTTTCCAGCGCAAATGAAAAGAGCGTACGATATAATTACCGTAGTTTTTATTGTACTATATGTATTTAAATTAATAAACTGTTTCTTCTGTTACAATTTACTTAAAATATAATCTTATCAAACACAATTCCTACGTCAAAATAACAGAGGTTATACATCTTAAACTTCCTGCACAATTACAAATCGTGTCAGTTTCACATGACAAACTGCCAAACCGACACTTTTATAATTGGGCAACAAATTATAGATGTATAACCGATTATTTTAAAGTACTAATAGTATTACGACTGATAATGCTGGTACAAGCTCATCTCTGAAAATATCTGCCCATTAAGATTATCTAAAAATACAGGTTTCACTAGAGGATTATTGATTATGACTACCTAAGCGTTGACATTTTGTGAATATTGGGTGTGATTAGTTCGAAATGGTACCAAATACGCCTCGTGAGGCACTCCGGAATCTTCGAAGAGGGACCAAATACGTCCTTGAGCCACCCCGGAACCTGCGGTGTATAATAATTCCAAGAAAATATGTGTGAACTTAATTTAGATAATGAACTTAATCCATTAATATTATTTTAGGAAAACATAATTTCTGAGATTATAACGTGATTGATAGTTAGTTTAGAATAGTCCGTACTAGCCAAAAAAATCATCCATATTGAGCTGATAAATTCATAAACGCTGATAGGAGAAAGTTTATATTTCTGGTTAGGATGTAGTTTATTACACGAATTTGTATAACATATTGTCTCCTGTCTCCGTAGAAAAAATATTCGGGAAAACGTGACGCTCGAAGAGCGTGCGAACCAATAACACACTATATTGCCCAAAGGCCTGTTCAAATCGATAATCTAATACCGATAGAATAAAAAAATGTTGCAAGGCTATATTCCTTTCCAATGTTTCTCAACTTTATCTGTATTTCCCAAAGGAAGGCTTTGAACTTTTTATCCAACTTAAAGTCTTTATAGTGTAATATCAGCACTTCATACGTATATATCGGTATGTCCCATGCTTCTGCCCGTAAAGTAAATACTGCTTGTTTAAGCGTACCTATCCGTTGGAGCAAATATTTTTGTTACATCTGAAACACTTTTTGTTACAACGATCTCAGAAAGTTCTGTTTCGTGGAGCTTAAAACTGATTATATATAAAGGGTGGGTATTCCACGACAAATATGAATTTCGTCTTTAGTACACACCCTTAGTCACAGACTTAAGAATAACAAAATTTATAAATGAACATTACGTTACGCAGTAGTCTATGGAATTGGAACATTTTCCCTTGCTAGATGAGCTAGTTCTGATTTTTTTTATGTTGTGTATAATGAATTGGTAATGACAAATCCAAGTTTTCCACCTTGAAAGCCCTCTGGATCATTATTAAAAACTTGAAAAACTATTATATTTTCGGAATTTTTCTGTTTTGTAAATTTTGAATACCAAAGACCTGTGTTACGCCAAAAGTCATTTTGTACACTTTTTAAGTAGACTAAATTTGCAACAAAACAAGACTAATTTGGTCCATGTAGACCTGATAGTTCCTGAGATACAACTGTTAAAAGTTGTTGAGATAAGTAGCAAATATTAGAAGGGTTTGTAAATTATATTTTTTTTTATATTTAAAAGTTATGGAGTGTTATGAAACACCTCATTGTATGTAATGTACAGTATGTGAGGGAAAAAATTGTGCATCGATAAATGATTGAAAATGATAAATTTTATTTCTTGTACATCTTTGATGGTACAGGCTGGTCCTCTAAATCTACAGCACACCTTTTGGGGGCAGCTTGCTTCGGTAGCATTTCTTTATGGACCTGCTTAGGCAGGTCAAAATCGTCATCTGAAGGTCACCGATGACGACACATCGAGGAATAGTGCCATTCCCGGCTATGCTTCGTGCGTGAAGGAATTCGTCCAGCAGGTGACATCTGGGTTTGGGTTAAAGATAATGTTGTTCTTTGGCCCGTTTGTTGAAAGGGTGTGGTTGATAAACAATTCATATTTTAGATTTATAGAAATCAACATAGACCAACCTGGTGTTATTTATTTGTGGTAAAGGTTGAGAAAAACAAAAATTTAATGGTTTTTCAAATATTTAACAATGATCCGGAGGGCTTCCAAGCTGAAAATTTTTGTGGGAAAGTTGTTGTCGAAAATCGGTGGGTACCTTGCACTTTGTGGTTAAAGCATCATACTATGCAAAGTTGTTGTAGAAACCAAATGGAGTCGATGTAGACGTGTAGCCACGATCGGACCCCCGGCGAACAATGTACTACTGGAAGAGTCCACCGATGGTATTGGTGCGATCACGAACATGAGGCGCGTATTTCACGAAAGTTTGGATTGAACATCGCATTAATTTGCTTTAACAAATCATTTAGGCTACTTCGTAGGCTTAAGTAAGGGTCTGAGAAATAGCAGTAATTTTATGGGATAAATAACGAAAAGGATATTTAAATTTGTATTTTTTTATCTCGCCGCGCCTAAGAGTTTACATTTTTTTTCCCGCAGATATAAACCTCTGTGCTGGGAAGCTTATTGTTAAGAGAGCTGCATCGATTTGAGATGCACTTTATTTTACATTTGCAACGCAAGCTCTAGACATCCTTCGGCAGCTATTGGAGGTTCTGGTCAAAGGGACTTCCAAGTGTTTTCTCCTTTTATCCATGCCATTTCTGACTGACTTGGAATAAATTGCTGTAGTTTTAGGCTCTAGTTTCAGGCTCACAACCAGTTACGAAAAGTAAAATATTACGCAACTGGTTGTGTAAAGTTCATTTCATAGTAGGTTATTTAGATCTGACAAGCTATGAAAGTGACGAGCTGTCACACCGTTACGATCTACTGGTTTTTAAACGTATAAAATTCACAGTTTTCTTCTCATAAAATACAAAATTGGTGAAAATTAGAAAAAATCTTGTATGAAACACGTTGGGAAACACTATTTTGTGTAACTCGCATCCTTTTGCGGAACTCGCTAGCGCTCGTTTTTCGTACTTTCTCTCGTCGTTTCTCGCTCGATAGCGTACTTCTCAACTGATTACATAATGCTATTCTACGTTCATGCAAAAAAATTTTTTAATTTAGGTGGCATTAATGTCATGACGTTAGGTCATCATGATCTTTATGTCAATACAGTAGTAGAATGACAGATGTGTGCCATCAAAATTTTATTGCACTAGTGCAATAAAGAACCAGTTTTTCTTTTCAATAATTCAATAAAGTTGTTTTTTGCATGAAGGTAGAAAAAAGTAATTTATCCCAAAGATTAAATACCCCGTTCCACCGATAGAGTATTATTCACATTAATATAGTTGAACGATAACTTTCATTAAACCGAGTGTGAAATATAGCTTTCAATTTAAAGTTAATCGTCAGTATTTCATATGATCAGAGAAACTTATTGAACTGGAACCTTGGGAAAAATCGAATGCGGTTAGTACGTTCATAATCTTAAGGGATTCATATCAAATGTCAAATAAATGGGGTTGTTAAACTTTTTATTACACAGTTCCTCACTAAATATATCATAGAAGCGGTCGCTGGAGCAGCCTGGAGATTCTCGCTATATTGAGAGAATAATTTTTTCAATACTTCACAGATTCTAGCTGCCTCGATACTAAAATTTAATATTTTAAATTATTTGCTGCTGATTAGATAGCCAAATGCAATCAATGGATAGATTATTTTTTTTACACTAGCTATTTGGCAGCAATTGGAAATAATGTATTGTCGCTTCCGAAGCGTCAGTTAACCTAACCTAACCGGCAAAAAGCCGTTTGAAAAGGGATCTCAGCGTTCCTTTCGGCGAAATCGATGTACGCCATGTTTATTAATTTGTGTTTCGTCTTTTTCCCACTCTAATATCCTTTTCTAGATGCTTGGAGCAATAATTCACATACATTTGAGGACATAGGATATTATTCCTCTATCTTTTTTATGCTCGAAGATTATAGCAATTTGAATACTCATTTGACCTTGACACTAAGTGACGTCACACAGCCTGGAATTTAGTTGGCCGCATTATTTGTGAGAACGCCTAAATAGCCCATGCCCACAGCTGTAGTTGTTTACGGTTAGTTGTGTGGTTATGTTTTGTGCGTTCCTGTGAGAATTGTGTTTTGCTTTGTTTCTGTACATTATTATGAAAAATGGAGCCAGAATTTTCTAAAGAAAGTGTAGAAAATCTGCCGACAGTTGATTTCAGCACGGTGGATGAGTTTGACATATTAAATTTGGATTATTTATCAGCAGTCTCATATCATAAGTCTCAACAAAGTCAATTTTAACGTCAACTGTCAAAAATCAGGGAACTTGGAATTTTGAAATATAGTACTAATACACTGTTGTGTCATGTTCAATGTGATAGGCTCTGTGACGTCACTAAGGAAGGATACGTGACATCATGTTGTATAAGAGCGCGTTTTATTTCGCACTTTTGAAAAAATGACATAAATAATGCTCAAAAAAAATTTAAAAGACGGCGGATTTTTTTTTATAAAACCGTATCACATAAAGCAATAAAAAAATGCAGTGAATATATATAATTACTTATAAGATATAATTATATTTTGGTATTGGTTTCTTTATTATATCGCCCTGTGTAATTTGAGTAAACGTTCGGAACTATTATTTATTACAATCATAAAGAACATAACCTAGTTTAACGAAAAAAATTATATACCTATTTCTCCAAGATTATTCAATTCCCTTACGATGCATAATATACTCGACGGTTTATTTCGCACATATCACCTTCGTATCAATAAACTTCTCCGTAACTCAGAAATTTTACAACCGTTGGAGAGCGCCGAACTCATTTAATTGAAATACTGAAAGGCCGATTAGTACACGATAGTTATTTGCTTCGCATAGTTACTGCCCGTCCATCACCAGCGCTTTCCAATTCATATAAGCAGTATTTCAAGCGCAAGTCTCTCGTAATGGCAAAGAAATGTTAAGGATATATATTTAGTCGAGATAATGAAGCGGAAAAATCGTTGGAATTTCTTAATCCTTCAGAACAGTAGCGATTTTCATGATATTTTTTAAATGTTTGTTTTTATATGTTATTTAAAATAGGAAACATTTTGGTGGTGACAGTGTAGGAATACCAAGAATACCTTCTTTGTAAAGTATCTACTTCTCCACTTTGATTTTCAACCATAAAAGATTCAGCTGCTGAACGTAACTTGTTTTCGTAATCGAAAATGTTAACAAACTTATTTTTACATTTTATATAAACAACCGATGTGGTATCACACGTGAAGGCATGCAAAGTTGGTTTAAATTAGTTAGTTAGTCTTGGTGGTTTTAAATACAATTAATTCTTTATCGTCTGGTAATAAAGCCATCAATAACACTAACGCATCATCAGGATAACGTCCTTTGCTACACCAGCTACACAAGGAAAGAAGCAATCTTACTTTTCGTTAGTTCTCTTTAAAGGTAGATAAATAAATAATCAATTAAAGTATTTGTTATCTATATCTACGATTTCGCTAAGAAACTTTACTTCCATCATTATGATATCCATCAAAAACAACTTTAACATTGGTGTAATATTTCAGAGATTCAATGGCCAAGACCAAGACAGCGGACTTGTTTTAACTGCGAAAAACTAAGACATTCACATTCAAAACTATTCTAGTATACCATCTCGATATGTGAAGTAACACGTGACATACATATCTCTAGAATTCGAAAACATGTCTCAGTTGCCCATAGCAGGGGATAGTTATTGAAAAATTTCCATGAAATCGGAGACAAGAAAAAACCGCTTTACCAGTGCCAGGATCAGAATCAGCTGTTTATAATAATATAATCTTCGAAAGCGATTGTGTCTGAAATGAGATCATTCGTATCGTATGGTTGTACCTGAGTAGACGTTGAAATAGTGCTCCTATTACTTTTATTGTTTTCGCTGTATTTTTTGCCCATTAGCTTGTGAAGGCGAAATTTTGTGAATAAGTTGTATGTGCATAGTGCATTATCTCCATTGACTTTGATATCGGCCTGTTAGTCAAAATAATTTTGTTGATACCTGTTAGCCGGTCCTCTAGTGGTAGTCATGTTGACTCGTGGTATTGGCAACAAATCCAAAATAGACAACACGGAACAGCTTATAAACAAAGTATGTATGAATTTTGCTAATCAACTCAACAAAAGACTTGATAAATTTGAGGCTATACTCGACTCTAAGTTGAAAGAAGTAAATGATTCCTCCAAGTTGTACTTATCGAGTGGGCAAATCTGGCCTTATTATATCTAGAACGATTTTCATCCAGTTCCTTGGTAACATTAAAAGGAACAGATATATAGTGCTACAAAATTATTGAAAAGCACCAACGTATCGCTGTATAAATACTTAACGTGCTACACGGTACCATCTCTTGTCTTTAGCTAAAAAAAGAAGCACGGAAAGAACTGGGAAGAACTTATAGGGAGGGAAAATATTTGTCTGGTGGGCGCGTGAAAACAAAAGTCGCTTAATTAACTCGGAAGCCGACTTGTAAATAATGCCAATGCTCACTGCTCACTGCTTTATCGTACTGGTAATATTATTCTTAGCAGTAGAACGTGTGCTGGTGAAAAAATTGGTTGCTGGTCCCTTGTTTACATTTTTTGTTGTAGCTAATTTAATTATTACACTATTATTTACGCTTCTTGTTACATTTTTACTGGGGGTTCTATAAAATGTATACAATACGGAATGGTCAGCTCTTTTTTGAGTTTCTCGCATTTTAATATTCTTTCTTTAGGTAGCAAATATAATATATTTATTGAATTTATTACAGATGAGGATTTTGACATCATAGGACTATATGAGACTTGGCTTAACACAAGTGTTCTAGATGCTGGTTTTTCGATTGCTGGTTACAACCTGGTAAGAAGGGATCGCGGTACTAGTGGTGGGGGAGTTGCTTTTTATATTAGGAATGTCCTTTAGAACAACTCTGGCTTAGCCTGAAAATTGGTGGGAAAAAATAAGTGTTGGGTCTATATACACTTATACAGGTCGCCTAAGTCTAATGTTCTGGACTGTATAAATATTCTAGAAAATATACTAACTACTATTATTCCAGACTTTGATTATATTGTTTTCGGTAGTGACTTTAACATAGATTTCCTGAATGCTAATAGTCCCGCCTTAAAACTTTTAAATAGCTTTTTAAATAATTATGGGTTTAAGCAAATTATTACCGAACCAACTTGCGTTACTGCAACTTCGACTTTAATTGACATTATTGTTACATCATCAAATTAATTGTGTTCTAATATTGATGTTATTAGAATGGACAATATATCTGATCATCGATTAGTTACTTGCAAGTTGAAAATCAAGAAAGAACGCCGATCTGTATTATATATAAAAACATACAGATACTTTTCTCCATTTGCTTTCAACTGGGACCATACCTTAGCTAATATTGATCAAATCGTTGATTTTCTGGACACCAACATATGCAATATTTTCGTCATCTATGCTCCCCTTAAAACATATCGGATATCACAACCAACAGCGCCTTGGTTGAGCGATAATTTAAAGCTCATGATCAAGTTAAAAAAGAAGGCATATTCTAAATATAAGCGTTTAAAGACGGATGGGCGTGAAATGAGTATAAGGAGCTGAGAAACCTACTTAACTATTAACTATTCAATTAAATCGGAAAAAGGGCTTTTTTACACCACATTTAAAACCGATGCAAAAATTTTTTGATAATTAGTGAGAACCCTAAATATTAATTCCCTTGGAGATACTATTTCGGCGGTAACAATAGGCAAATCTGAAGATTTTCTTGCCAATTTTGCCAATTTAGTCCCACGCGTTCCACCTAATGACAGCAATATAATTCTGAATAATTAAGTAGATAAAAAGTATTGCGTCGGCGGTAACGAATTTGCGAAGATTTAAGTACCTTAAATATTGTCAGTCGCATCAATACGCTCATGATACTCAGGTATATTTTCAGGTTTTGCAACCTTACACTTGGCTCTGACGAAAATAATATATAATACTGATTTAGACACTATTTCTTAAGCCTCTTTAGCTCACAAGCTTGTGTTAAATCAGTCTAAAACTGAATTGTCAGTTTTCGGAATCAAGAAAGATCTTGTTATTCGCGACCGTGACTTCCCAGTGAAAGCTGTAAGAATTTGGGTTTATGGATGGACACCTCTCTTCGATTTTCTAAACACGTAAGTAATCTTATACAAAAATCATTTGCCAAAGTTAAGGTGTTATACATGCACAGATACAACCTTAGTACCGAGGTTGAGCTAAAACTGTGTGACTCCTTAATATTATCCACTTTATCATACTGTGATATTGTATATTGGCCTGTCTTACTGTGTAATGACAAAGAAAGCCTGCAGATTCAAAATGCATGTTTGAGGTACATTTATAATTGGCAAAAATTTGATCATATCTCACTGAGTTTCCAGTCTTCCAAGTGGTTAAACCTGAGTGAAAGATTTAAATTGCGCTTATCTTGTATGGTATTTCAAATTTCGAAAAACAGTAAAACTAAATATGTAGTCTCCGAGATAGTAAAACATTCTGATATACATGGACGCTCAACACGGTATTACCCTCAACATAGAACAACTCAGTTTCAGCGGTCGTTTAGTTATAATGGTAGTGAGATTACAGTGCTATTTTATGTTGTAAAAACTGAATTTTCATCAGAACTTTTAACTCAACAACTACAGTTATCAATATAAAAAAAATCCTTTGTAATAAATACAGTGAAAACTTACTATAAATACTATACTTACTATAAAAACTATAAATACCACGATTATTGTTTAAACAATTTAAGAACTTATGTGGTCTCACCAAAAATAACATAGAAAATCGGACCTGTTATTGATGATTAAGAGTGAAAGCTTCAATATTATCAAAGCTTCAATATTCAGTAAAGCCTGAAACCAGAACTAATGTCGGCATGAAGCCTTTGAGTGCTTATTAACTAAATGAGCCTGGATGAATAATTTGGAGTTAAAAAGTTTTAAAATTGCAAAAAAAATTATATAATGTAGTTGTAATGACTTTTATAAAGGATTCGTTTATTTGCAAGTTAGGTAATTATTCTATAAATTGTATTTTAATTTTAATAGATCCTTATTCGCGCTTAAACAATGCCAGTTATGATAATACTGTTAACAGCATACCAGAGATATGCATCTTAAATACGTTAAAGACCAACATTATTGTTACCGAAAGCGTTTACCAAAATTAGAATTTTATTACCGTCCAATGAATCGGAAGCTTTTACCATTTATAGCAGCCGAGAAGTAACGAATTGAACACAGAACAACTTTTTCATCAACTGGAAAACTTTTTTATATCTACCATAAATTACGAGTTAATCTTATTAAACTAGAGCTATTTTTGGGGCTGACTTGTCGATTTATTTCATAGATAATGAGTTTCTCCCCAGTCTTAATATTTAACTAATAGAGTTTAAGTTCATTAATAAAATATCTTTAATATAAACTGAAGCAAATACATCGAAAGCGTCCTTATTTTTACAAGCTTTTTACAACCCTTTATTTAATTTGCTATGTATATATTATGTTCTATGTATGTTTGTTCGGGTCAAATCTTGCAACTGAATTTTAAAGTAGTTATCCTCAACCGAT